>APFE030756507.1:0-12758 GCA_000404065.3 Pinus taeda
ATATATTAGTTGAAAGGGACGATTTGAGTTAACACCAGTCGAGTCAACCAGAAAAGGAAAATCCTTTTGAATTTTATATATAAATGACTTTTATATATTAGTGCTCGGCAAGATGGACGACTTGCAGATTTGAGTATTAATATTAGTTAGTTGAAAGGGACGATTTGAGTTAACACCACTCGAGTCAACAGGAAAAGGAAAATCTATATTATGATTTAATTAATATAAATGTATTTTTTAAATTTATTAGATTCATATGATTATCTTTTTAATTATTTTTTTTTTTTTTTTTTTATGATTTTTTTAGATAAGAAAAACAATCATTTTGGAGATCTTTTTAAGTAATTTTTTTTTTATCATTAGAAATAATGATTATTGATTAAGATATTTTTTTAGTGGTTCACAACGATAATCATAGAATACAATTTATAATATTAAGTGGAAAGAGACTATATTGAAACAAAGCATATTGAAAACAATTTTATAAATAGTTTGAACAAGTTCATTTTCTTATTATCATCATAATTTTTTATTTTTATTTAAGTTTTTAAAAATAATTGTTATCAAATAGAATTTATAGTAAGCTAAAAAGTATGTATTAATTTTGGTATTTATGTATAGTTAATGGTTTAGGATTTGTTTTTTATTAGCTTATTTTATAAATAAAATTGACATGCTTTTTTTTTGTTATATAGAGATTTAATATAGTTATAAAATTCTATAATGATTTAATTTTGACAAGTGGTCAAGGGCTAATTCATGTATGATGATAGTTTAGACCATCATTTCCAAAGTTTTATTGCCAATTTAATAGTGGCCTATAACTTGTATTTCAATATTACTAGTTATTTTACACATTAATATTACAATTGGTGGTCATCATCATACTTTGGACCAACACAAGTGGGATACTCAATAGTACATTCCCAAATTGACATTTCATTTATTAAACACTCGAATATTATGTATGCATTGTAAATATGTATATTGATTCGTTAAATATTTTTTGTTTTATTCTTGGCAATAATACAATTATTCTAGACTTAAGGAACCCTCAATCTTGTGTATTTGGATTTGTATTCCTAATGTTCATCAATACTTTGTGGAAGCAAAGATAGCATGCTCAATTTACCTTGTTGTTGGTAGATTGTTGCAAGGTTTACAATATTGATGAATGTTGTCTACAAATTCTTGTGCCTTTTATTGATCTCATTATGATGGGTTGTCTATGATTCGTGGTAGTTTTCCTATATCTTTGAAAAAAATTATATAGTGGCAACTAAATATGAAATTGATATTTATGAGAAAGGCTCACACAAATGGCTCTCAATTTACACAAAAATTTCAATCCCTATACTCCTAATCCCATTAATGAAAGTGTAATGAATATGCTTGCTTTCTTCTTGGAATACTTCCAATGATTCTCCTTGTAAAGGATGTAATGTTTCATTTATAGGAACCTTAAGAGATCCATATATAGTAGTTGCTTCTATGTTGAAAGCTACAACTCCTATCAAGGCAAGGAGTAGTATTGTTTTGCATCCTTTGATTTCTTGAGTAAATAATGTAGCTCATAAGTTAGGATTTTCCAATGTCTATTATTCTTTGGATGATCATATTTAGGAGTTGTTTTTTTTTCCTTGTTGATAAGATTATAGGAGTATGTCAATGTAATTAGTCTACCTTTGACCCCTTCAATCTATTCAATTCAAATATGTATAAGTTGTAAATAAGTTATTATGATGATGGGAGTCAAACCGTAGGAGCTTAAATAAATGAACCTGTGCGTAATTCATATAAATATTTCATGTCAATTCCTAGTGTATAGCTCAAGCCCAAGGCCTAACCCATGAGTGGCTAGGAATCTAATTCAGCGAAACATGTTTTTCTATGTACCATGTGGTAGTGCATACCACGATGTACTCAAGCTATGTAAATATTATTTCAAAATGTAATATAACTTGGTCCAACATTGCTATGGAGACAACATGAAAAGGGTTATGGTTTCATTAGCGGGGAAGAGGAAAAGAGGCCCAAGGGAAGGGGTATACAACAATAAGCATTAATCACCATGCACACGCCTGACGATAGTGTTTTTTTTTTTCTTACTACATTGTGGCCTATCGATCTCATCCAATCCAATCATTTTTTATTCTCATTTAGTTGCATTGCTAACCTACAAAAAATAAACTTAAAATGTATCGATGACCCTCAATTCCTTCTTAATCGTGACATTGAGGGGTGCCTCTATTGATTATTCATGGACCATCCAAAAAAATAACCTCCTATATTTGATAAATGTAACCATTTAGATTCACGTAAACACTCATTTTCCCATGTTGAGGGTATCCTACTTATTCCAATGGCATTCGTAACACAATAGTGTAAACATTATACTTTTTGAATTTTTCCTACCTTTTTTTGATAGCTTTTACCCAAAATTTGGCTAGAAATTTAAAAGAATTAGTGGTTTCGCAAATGTGAGTTGTTGAGATTGCACAAGTGAGGTGTGATATGTTTTTTCAAGGTATTGAATCTGTTAACGAATTCAAAAATGAAATTTAAGCAATGGAAATTAAAACCTAACCAACCACTACTTAGTCAAATTTCGATGATGTACTATAAAAGGTTTAAAAAGTAGAATGTTTAGAATTGTTCATTTCTAAAGGGCATATTCTTCTCCAAGTTTTCATCATTTTCTAATGCCATATGGAACATTTCCATCTATGTTTGTTAATACTTGGTGGAAGCAAAGATAGTACGCTCAATTTATCTTGTTGTTAGTAGATTGTTTGCGAGTTTACAACATTGATGAATGTTGTCTACAAATGATTACTTGTATTGATCTAACTATGATTGTTTGTCTATGATTGGTGGTAGTTCACCTATTTATTTGAAAAAAATATAGAGTGAAAACTAAATATGAAATTTATATATTATGAAAAAGGCTCACACAGATGACTCTCAACTTACACAAAATTTCAATCCTTATATTGCTAATCCCATTAATGAAAATGTAATGAATATGTTTGGTTTCTTCTTGGAATACTAATTCTCCTTGTAAAGGATGTAAAATGTTTCCTTTATAGGAATCTTAAGGGATGCATGTTATGAAACCAACTCGCAAAAAGATAGAAATGACAAATCAACAACTTCAAAATCAGCCTCTTCAAGGGGGCAACCTCCTTTACATTACACAAATGACCAATTCTTGGATGATACAAATGACAATACCTCCTTTCTATACATAGGAGTCTAAGTGGTTCCAATATAATCAGAGCCTACATAACAATAATATTGTAGGGGCACAACAATAACAATAGTGGGCTTCTATGGGGCACAATAATAACAACAAGGGGACTACATGGGCACAACAATACCATAAGGGGGTTGCACTAATAACAATACGGGGCTACACTAGTAGTATAGGTACCTAACAATGCATATATAGTAGTTTCTTCTATGTTGAAAGCTACAACTCCTATCAAGGCAAGGAGTAGTATTGGTATGCGTCCCATTGGGTACTTGAGCAAGTAATGTAGCTCATACATAAGGATTTTCCAATGTCTATTATTCTTGGATGATATCTCTAGGTGTCGTTCTTTTCTCCTTGTTTATCATATTATAGGAGTATCTCAATGCTTATACTCTAGCTTTGGCCCCTTGGATCTATTTAATTAAATTATGTATAAATTGTAAATAAGTCATTATGATGAGGGTAAAAGCATATGATCTTAAATAAATGAACATATGTGAAAGTCATGTAAATATTTCATGTGAATTCCTAGTGTATAGCACAAGGCCAAGTCCCAACTCGTGAGTGGTTGGGAATCTAATTGTGCTAAACAGGTTTTCTATGTACCATGTGGTTGTACCTTCCAAGATTTACTCAATATATGTAAATATTATTTCAAAATGTAATATAACATGGTCCAATGTGGCTATGAAGAGGACATGAGGGTTATGGGAAAACTAGTCGGGAAGAGGAAAGGAGGCCCAAGGGCAGGGGTTTATAGCAACATGAGCATCAAGCACCATGCATATGCCTGAGGATACTGTTTTATGTGATTTCATTAACTATGGCCTATTGATCTCATCCAATCTAGTGATTTTCAATTCTCATTAAGTTGTATTGCTAACCCAAAAAAATAACCTTAAAATATATTGATGACCCTCAATTCCTTCTTAATTGTGACATTTAGTGAAGCCTCTATTGATTATTCACGGACCATCCAAAAACTTTACCTCTTATCTTTGATAATTGTAACCATTTGGATTCACGTAGGAAATCCTTTTCCCATGTTGAGGGTATCCTACTTACGCCAAAGGAAGTTGTAAAGAAATAGTCTAAACATTATATTTACTGAATTTTTCCTCAAGGCTTTTTTCTGATCACTTTTACCCAAAACCCAACTAGAAATTTAATCGAATTGTTGGTTTTTTTGTAATGACGGAGAAAATTCCTGGCTACAAAGGGACTAGTGCCTAGGACATCTACAAGATTTATAAAATATAATAAAATATAGGGTCGAAGAAATATACCATGAGAATAACAATGAATGATCTAATTCTAAAACCTATCTTTACAACTGGATTGGCCAAGATAAGTGAGGGTTGCAGTGCTTAGGGTGTCACTAGATTATTAGAAGCAGATGGAGAAAACAAGGCTTAATCGCTAAGGCACTTAAGAATCTCAACCTTTGTCCTTGTATAGTAAATGATGCAAAGAACAAGAAACATGGATGAATGCTTGGTATGGTGGAGTTCCCATTAAGGGATTCAAACCAAAAATATGAGTGCCATTAATTCCAAGAAAATTCATAAAATTGATTTGAATCAACCTGCTGCATTGTTACACTCATATTAGTGGAATAAAAACAATAATGAATGATAAAAACATAAGAAGAAAATATTTTTGCAATTACCCCAATAATTGGAAGCAAAATTGGTATTTATTTTTAAGTTTAAGAGCGATGCTTTCATTACATATCATCATTAGCTTCACACTCCAAACCCCTACTTTTTACTCATTTCTGATCTTTTGCTTCTCCCCCTGCAACCGATTGTCTCAATCAGTTTCAAAAACGGATTCTTGAAACAATTATAAAAATTATTTTTTTGAAGTGTTTGGAAATAATAAAATTACAAGAAATATTAATTTAATATCATATATATTAAATATAACCCCTTGTTAAAGATAAAACTTCGGCCCTTTTAAAAACAAATCAATACAAACATATATCGGGCATTCTAATTAAAACAAAAATATTAAATCAATGCATGTCTGATCTTTGTCAAACGCCATGTGGAGATGAGCTAGATGTATGGAGACCTTGGTGGTAGTGGAAAACTATGTGTGAGTCCCAGATTCGTTGTGTGTATATCATTAAAAGTCTTAGTGGTTTTATAAAATCAAAAACCATTTTTCACCACCGTCCTTCGTGGTTTTGGAAAAATGAGGTAGGGATGGTGCAATAAATCTGGACCGTCCATTAATCGTATTGTTGGTTTTGCAATACCATTTTGCGAAACCTTGAGTCTTGTTAAACTTTGGATATGTAGACCCATCAAAATTTGGTCATCTGGAAAAGGAATATAATAAACATTGATTTCTTTTGGTACTCACACAAAAGTTAACTAATTTTTGTCAACTCATGCTTCAAACGCTTCATCCAAGCAACATCCACCAAATCATTATGATTTTTCAATTGAGCCCATGTTGGTCAATACTAGATTTCAGAGTTTTGGAATCTCCTTTAAAACCAAAACATGAACATCTTGAAGTTGAGATAAATTCACTAGAAAAACATTATCATCACTAAGTTGAGTGCCAACATGGTCACCTATCTCAATCTCCTCATAAAAATGCAACAAATTCATTAGTTGTGCATAGAGCTTCTCTTTTCACTGCTAACCGTTTGGTTAAAACCTAAGGTATGATCTATAGTTGGTGAAACATTACAGATACATGAATCAAGATAAGCATTGATAGTACCAAGCTTCCACACAAAGAATGTATGGTCCTTTAAAATATTAGTGACCTTCAAGATTGACTCAAATACGGAAAAAGTAGAAGTGACAATCTCTGTCTGACCCACTTAGCTCTTTCTCAAGTAGGATTCATCCCCAAAATAAGGAAACTTTCAATCGTAGGGTTCCAGTTTAGAGAATGGCCTAGCAAATGTTGCAAGTAAAACTTTTACCACTTATAGGATACATGTCTCCATCGTGTTCAATAGTTATAAGAGACTCAAACTGTTGTTCAGTTGCGAGAAAAGTACCACGTGCACTTGTCTTTTTCTTCATAAGTGTCGAAGCTTGAGAATCTCACTGGTCCCATGCATCCTTCTGTTTATCTAGCTAGGCTTGACTTACAAGCTCTCTGCTTCTCCCCAAGAAAGGTTTCCCTACACTTTTCGATAGCCATTTTAGGTGACACTTTCCATTTAGTGATTTCTTCAACATTTGCATAATAGGATATCTCAAGTTCTAATAAAGAAGCCCTTTGCATTTCAATGTTAACCAATTGTTCATGTGCCACATCAGCAACTCCTGTTTTTTGTGAAAGTGAACCAAATGCCTCCATAATTGCAGGGTTATGGGAAATAATTGATCTTATTAATTCTATAATTACACATCCAACTAGGTGACGCACTAGTCTACGAATTTTAGTTAAGTAACCTTGAAAGCTCAAATTCCTATCTTCATCTACATAAGCCATTATATCCCACCATCCTAATCCATGTCAGATTGAATTTTGTCTACTCATTCGTTGAACTAAATTCACAATTCCTAAAATAAGCATACATTTTCCAACTTGCTCCTCCAAATTAGGTAAACACCATTTCCAATTTTGGTATCCTTTATATTCTCCCTACCGTAATTCACTCTATCAAATAATTACAATTATTAAATATCTTGCCTTTCATCTTGTTGTATAGAGCAACTTTTGTAGAACAGTTAATACCTTGACCTTCCTTGACTGCAAAATTGCACTAGTTACATGCATATTTGTTTTGAAAACAAATATCCCACATCTTTGAGGCAACAATGTACCCTTTACATTTACCATCATACACAATGCCTTCCAATGCGTTGTGCACATATAATGTTACTTCCACTTGGCCTTGGGCTCCTGCCTTGGTGTCTTCTATGGGCTATGGTTGTAGATTGGTGGACTTTGGTTGGAGATTGGGATAAAACCCAATAATATTAATAAAATTAAAATCTCAACAAAAAATTAAAAAGGAATTTGTCAACAACTACTATATTGGGTGTAACATTAGAGATAACAATAGTACACCCTCTTAACGAATTGGATTGCAAGCACTTCACAACAAATTACAACACGGTAAACGCGCGCGCTCCTCTCTGCGGCTAGGTCAAGCAGCGCTCTGAACCGACGCCGCCATGGGAGCTCCTGGGGGCGGAGAGGCTTCTCCCCCCCCGCCAATCTCTTCAGCAGATGCATTCCGGAAATAGCTGTCTCAGAAAGGAAGGAAACGACCCCCGCCTGAGGTCCCAACTTTTATTAAAAAACTCGAAGAAATACCTGAGATCGATTTGCCTGAAGAACAACCGATCAAAATTTCTCTCGCCTTGGCTGACAGAGGGCTGGTCGGGCAATTCATGGGTAGATGGCCTACAACAAAATCGACAGATGAATGGGTCCAACGGAATTGGAGGCCCTTACTTTCAAACAGTGTGATCAGTTATCCTATTGGGAGAGGTTTCTTCATTTTCGAATTCACTACCAAGGAGGATCGAGATCTGGTGTTCAGAAACGGACCGTATTTCATGGGGAACCAAGGCCTCTTCCTGAACAAATGGACCCCAGACTTCGACCCCTTAGTCGACGTTCCAAAAGAGGTTCCTATTTGGGTCCGGCTTCCCAATCTGCCAATACACTGCTGGAGCTATCAATCCCTTCAAAAAATTGGAAACGGGCTGGGACGATTCATAGACAAAGCTGATAACAGAGGTCAATACACCTGCGCAAGAATCTACGTGGAAGTCGATTTGGAAGCTGGTCTGACGGAAGCCGTTAAGCTATCAGTTGGAGATTGGCATCACTACCAGAAACTGGACTACGAGCAACTGCCATTTAAGTGCAGAATCTGTCATGAGCATGGCCACTTCCAACGAAACTGCCCTAAAGCACCATCAAAAGACAAGGTGGAAGAAGAAGGATGGAAAGAGATAAAAAAAGGCAAAGCAGTCTCAAATTCTGTTGATCATACAAAAACTGGAACAATGGGGGAAACCCAGCCGATCTCTCAGACCATCCCAATCACAAAAGAAGGCACCCCATCAGGTGAAAAGGCGCTAGTAACAGAGAGTCACGAGGAAACGGAAGATCAGCCAAACAAACTGAAAGAAAACGAAGAAAGCCCAATCGCTCCCCCACCTTCAACAGATCAAAAGGGAAACGAAGGAGCTGAGGAACATATTAGCCTAGCTTCTGAATCGGGTGAAGAGTCAGAAGAAAGAGACATTTAATCAGATGGCTCTCAAATCACCCCTATCAAGTCGGCTAGGGGCCGGAAATCTAAGAAGAAACAGAGAGAGGAGAAAACTTATCTGGACGTCCTGCAAGGATCCCATAAAACCCTCAAAGGAATGATGAACACAAGATCCAGACGAAAGTAGAGCAAAGCTCCAAAGGAGACTCCTCCTTCAAAACCAGTAAATAATGAAGTACGTCTCCTGGAACTGCAGAGGGTTAGGCAGCAAACTGAAAGAAGAAGCCCTGAAAGATATTGTCAGGATCCATTCGCCTGAAATCCTTCTTATCCAAGAGACAAAGATGGAGGATAAACTTCTCCTCCAAGCTAGCAAGACATTTTGGCGTAAAGGTCCCGGAAGTGCTGTAAGTGCCAAGGGTGCCTCTGGTAGGATCGCCTCCTTCTGGGACAGTTCCAAATATGAGTTGATTCAAGAATAAAACTGCTCTCACTGGATCTTCACTCAGCTCCTTCACAAAGACTCCAGTCAGCAAGTAAGTATGTTCAATATTTACGCTCTGGTCCTTCCAACGGAGAAAAAACTTTGCTGGAACTCGATTCAGTCCTTTTTATTATTGTACAATCTAGAAAATATCATTATCGCAGGTGATCTGAATGTCACTCTCGCCACTGACGAGAAAAAGGGTGGTTCCCCAGTCCGGGACCCAGCTAGAGAACGGGTGGAAGACATAATGCTAGATTGGGATCTTGAAGATATCAAGCCCACCATAGGGAAATTCACCTGGTCTAACAAAAGACTTGGGCCTAATCATATAGCCACTCGTCTGGACAGATTCCTTGTTCAATCCTCTTTTCTTTCTTGTGGTCTTTCAGCCTCCTCTAAAATCCTTCCAAACTGCACCTCTGATCACAAACCTATTAGCCTCGAGCTCTCCCTTGATAGAAACCTTGGGCCAATACCCTTTATATTTAGTCCTATGTGGATCCAATAAGAGGGGTTTCATGACATGGTTTCAAAAGCTTGGAATACGTAGATTTTGGGGTCCCCATTCTATGTATGGGAGGAAAAGTTGAAGGGCCTTAAAAGAAGACTCAAGGAGTGGGCAAAAACTTTGAAAACCCCCGCTGCCAAGAGAAAAGAATCCTTAGAAAACATTGCTGCCCACCAATCTGCAATGGAGAATTCTGTTGCTTCTCACAGTTTGATGCAAAGAGAAATTGAACTGCAAAAAATTCTCCATAGAGCCAGTAGAGATGAAGAGGAATATTGGAGGCAAAAATCCAGAAATCTATGGTTACAAGCCGGCGACAAAAATACCAGTTTCTTCCATAAGTAGTCCTAAGCCCGCAAGCAATTCAAAACTATCTCAGAAATTCGGTCCCAAGATGCCATGATCAGAGATCCCGAAGGCATCAAAAGAGCTTCCTTCACCTTTTACAAAGAGCTTTACTCAGCTCCAGATAACCCTCCTCTAGACCCCCAAGCCCATCCCTTCGATCTAATCCCTCATTGTGTTCAAGACTCTGTTAACTCTATGCTTACCGCTCCGATCAACATGGAGGAGCTCAAGAAGGCATTGGACGGCATGGATCCGGATAAAGCTCCTGGGCCAGATGGGTTCAATGCCAGATTTTATCAAACATGCTGGACTATAATTAACAAAGATCTTTTAATAATGGTCAGGAAATCTCAATCATGTATCAAAATTGGAGGCAGCACCAACTCGGCCTTCCTTGCCCTGATCCCGAAGGAGAAAGGAGCCACCGATTTTGGCAGATTCTGGCCCATTTCACTGTGTAATACAAGCTATAAGCTGATCACCAAATCTATAGCCAATCGTCTCAAGAACGTGCTGCCGGACATCGTACCAGAAAATCAAGGTGGCTTCATCAAAGGGAGAAAGATTCTGGACAATATTGTGTTGGTGCAAGAAGCAGTTCATTCAAGTTGCCAGTGAAAAGAGAAAGGAATGGTGATAAAGCTCAATCTGGCCAACGCCTTTGACAAGGTGAGACATGATTTCCTCTTTGATGTTATGGAGAAACTGGGCTTCTCTTCAACCTTCATCAAATGGGTGAAAGCCTGCATTGCTTTTCCTTGGATAGCGCCGCTAGTAAATGGCCGATCAACCAAGTTCTTTAATGCCTCAAGGGGTTTAAGGCAAGGTTTCCCTCTCTCTCCGCTCCTCTACGCCATTCAAGCCTCGGTGCTCAGCTTTCAGCTCAACTGCTATCAACAAATCCAATCTCTTCCTGGACTCAGAATGGCTCCCAACGTCAAAGATATTAACCATGCCCAATTCGCCGATGACACCCTTCTGCTTGGAGGAGTGAGCATAAATTCTGCAAAATCCTTTAAGAAGGAGTTGGATACCTACAAGGAGCTCTCGGGCAGCAAGATAAACTATCTAAAAAGCACCATCTACAGCTGGAACTGCTCAGTCAAGGATCTCGCTGATATAGCCAGGCTTCTAGAAATGAAAGGAATTCAGACCTGGGAGTTTTTCAAGTACCTGGGGATCCCAATCTTCAAATCCATTCCTAAAGTGACCCACTGGATGCCAATGCTTGAGAAAATAAAACTCAGAATCCAAGCTTGGGGAGCCACCTGGCTGAACAATGCGGGGAAGGTTATCCTCATGAAATCAGTGCTCACAAGTATGCCGCTTTACCATCACTCCATTCTGCTTGCTCCCAAAACGTTCCTCAGTAAATTGGATAGTCTGCTGAGAAGATTCCTCTAGGAAGGGGGGAAAAACAATGAAAAAAGACTTCATTTAGTCAGATGGGACACTGTTAAAAAGCCAACTCTGGAAGGAGGCCTTCACTTAAGAGATCTGGGAGCCCAGAATCTCTCCTTGGGCTCCAAAATTCTTTGGAGCATTGTTGATGGGAAGACTAGCTGGAGCAAGAAAGTGTTGCAGAAAAAATATTTCCAGGGACAGCGGCTGAGATGCTTGGACCAGCCTCCAAAAACTAGTAAAGGCTCTCCGATTTTCAAACTCTTCCTATCAGCTATGGAGCACTTCAGTCATAATCTATACTGGATTCCAGGTAATGGGAAAAATATCAGAATTTGGGATGACCCTATCCTTGGTGATCAGTCATTAAATCAGGTTGAAGGTCTGGCAAACATTAAAATATGGCTACAATCCAACAATCTGAACACCCTGTGGGACATCTCAACATGGACGGAGGACGCTAGAAGACGGTGGGCTAGTTGGAACTTGGGAGAGGTCCCCCAACAGCTGCAGGTTGAAGCCACGATCCTGTTAGACAAGCTTCAAGGGAAATCTCCAATCAAAGCATCAGCCAAAGACAAAAGAGGGTGAAGCACCAACTCAGGCAAATTCACAGTTGCTGAAGGTTACAAAAGCAGGACAGTGATTCCTAATGTACCCCCTAATCCAACTCAATGGAGATTCATCTGGGCCTTTCCCTCGCTACCCAAAATCGACTTCTTCTGCTGGACACTAGATCATAACAGCATTCTCACTAGAGATACCTTGAGAAAATGTGGAATGGAAGGACTGTCCAGATGTCCACTGTGTATGTCCGAGGAAGAGTTCGCTAATCACCTGTTTTTTCTCTGCCCCTTTGCCCGTGATGTTTGGAGGGGAGTCCTGAGAATAGGGGCTGACAAAGTCAAGATCCCTGGTAATATTAGCACCTTGCTTCACAACTGGGCCTCTTTAACTCCGTTTGATTTCTCAAAAAAAAGCCTCCTCAAAATAGCCTGGATGTGGATTCCTAAATTTACCTGCTGGAAGCTATGGCTAGAGAGGAACAATAGAATTTTCATGGATGAGAACTGTACGTCGGGCAAAATCATAACTAAAATCCAAGCTTTACTGGGAGAAACTCTGGACACCAAACAGGAAATAAAAAATGAATCAGATTTGGACAGCGAGGAGGAGCTATGGCTCAAAGAACTGGTTCCACACTATGACACCAAGCCCCTGTCCCTTGCAACCCCCCATGCGAAATGGGAAATCCGCCTGGAAGAACAGATGTTTATTAAATGGCGCTCTTCCCTGGAGGAACACTGCCTCTTCGTCGATGGGGCCTCTAAGGGAAACCCCGGGGTTGCGGGAGGAGGTGGGGTTCTTCTGACTCCGGATGGTTCCACTGAGCTCCGATTTCATTGGGGACTGGGCATCGAATCCAATAATAGAGCTGAGGCTTTGGCTCTGTGGCAAGGGCTCAATCTAGCTCTCAAAAGGAACATTTTGAAGCTTTCAGTCTTTGGAGATTCTAGGCTAATCATTCAAGCGCTGAATCTCAACACAACCC
>APFE030756508.1:0-63560 GCA_000404065.3 Pinus taeda
GAGATGGGGGGCGTTGATTTTGAAGGTTTCAGGAAGTTGCAGAGGGCAGATGGCTTCGCTTCGATCCTTGCTATCGGCACTGCCAATCCACCCAATGCTGTGGATCAGAGCACATATCCAGATTACTACTTTCGAATCACCGGTAACGAGCATAACACAGAGCTCAAGGATAAATTCAAGCGAATATGTAAGTTTCAGTTTCTTCATTCAGGCGCGATTCAGATTCAGTTTCAGTTTCAGTTACAGTTATTATTATTATTATGTCATTACATTAGCCAGCCAGCCAGCTAGTCAAACAAGCGAGAGATTCCGAAATCTGCAGTGCT
The DNA here is from genome assembly GCA_000404065.3 of Pinus taeda. Classification (NCBI taxonomy): domain Eukaryota; kingdom Viridiplantae; phylum Streptophyta; class Pinopsida; order Pinales; family Pinaceae; genus Pinus; species Pinus taeda. The sequence continues at coordinate 327 of APFE030756508.1, forward strand.
TACTTTTCAAATTTAGTGGCTGTCAATTTTTATTAGGTTACTCAAATGATTGAATTAAGTTACAATATAGGAATGGTTTATCAAATTTAGTGACTATAACGTTTTTTTTTTATCACTTATATAACTAAATTTAAATATGGTAATCGTTTATCAACTTTAGTAACTATTTTTTTATATAACTAAATTTCAATGTGGTAATCGTTTATGAAATTTAGTAATTTTTTTTATATAACCAAATTTCAATATGGTAATCGTTTATCAAATTTAGTAACTTTTTTTTGGTTATAACCAAATTTCAATATAATTTAGTAACTGTTTTTTTTTATATAACTAAATTTCATTTCAATATAATTTAGTAATTTTTTTTATATTACTAAATTTCAACATGGTAATCGTTTATCAAATTTAGTCAATACTTTTTATTTTTTTAGATTTTATACTAAAACTTTTATTTATTTAATTAAAAATATGTTTTTAGATGTTTATGTTAACAATTTTAAAAGAAATTGTATAAAATCTTTTTTATTCAAATGGGAGACATTAAAATTGGCAGCAATTTTTTTATCTTTTATAATATTAAAATTAATTAAAGTTATCTTTTTCTTTTCTCTTTTCGTGTATATATATATATATATATACATGACCCTGACCCTGTGGGAAAAACAGGTTCATGTGATGAATCATGAATCATCCATGATTTTGGATACAAAAATGATGTTAGTTTTTCTAATCATCATACATATGGCTCCATGCAGGTGAAAGGTCGGCAATAAAACAAAGATACATGTACCTCACCGAGGAGATTCTCAAGAAGAATCCCGATGTGTGCGCGTTTGTGGAGGTGCCATCTTTGGACACACGGCAGGCAATGTTGGCTATGGAGGTGCCCCGGCTGGCAAAGGAGGCGGCTGAAAAGGCCATTCACGAGTGGGGGAAGTCCAAGTCTGGGATCACTCATCTCATATTTTGCAGCACAACTACTCCGGATCTACCCGGAGCAGACTTTGAGGTAGCCAAGTTGTTGGGGTTGCACCCGAGTGTGAAGAGAGTGGGCGTGTTCCAACATGGCTGCTTCGCCGGGGGCACCGTTCTTCGACTGGCGAAAGACCTTGCCGAAAACAATCGAGGAGCCCGGGTGCTGGTCATCTGCAGTGAAACCACCGCCGTTACCTTCCGTGGACCCTCCGAGACTCACCTGGACAGCCTGGTGGGGCAAGCTCTGTTCGGCGACGGTGCGTCTGCCCTCATCGTGGGAGCTGATCCCATCCCTCAAGTGGAGAAGGCATGTTTCGAAATCGTTTGGACAGCCCAGACAGTTGTTCCCGATAGCGAGGGAGCCATTGGTGGGAAGGTGAGAGAGGTCGGACTGACCTTCCAACTCAAAGGCGCGGTTCCGGATCTTATCTCTGCCAACATTGAAAACTGTATGGTGGAGGCGTTCAGCCAATTCAAAATATCCGACTGGAACAAGTTGTTCTGGGTTGTTCATCCCGGAGGACGTGCCATCCTTGATCGGGTGGAGGCCAAGCTCAATCTGGATCCCACAAAACTGATACCCACGAGGCACGTTATGAGCGAGTACGGAAACATGTCCAGTGCGTGCGTCCACTTCATATTGGATGAGACGAGGAAGGCTTCTCTACAAAACGGTTGTTCAACCAGCGGAGAAGGATTGGAAATGGGAGTTCTGTTCGGATTCGGGCCGGGCCTCACCATCGAAACAGTGGTTCTCAAGAGCATTCCCCTTCAATAAAAATTTAACAACTAAACTTTCACACATAGTCGTGACATCTAAGCTTTAGAATAAATAAATTTGACCAGTTTGTGCAACTATCCATTTTTACTATTTACTCCAAGAGAATAAAAGACAGAGTGTTTCTGATAATAATTTCAAATTCCAACAGATGCATGAGTTTCACTTTATCTTTCTTAAGAAAAAGTTGTAGTTTTAAATTCAAATTCCCAAAAATATAATTTTAAATTCAGATTCCCAGTGTCAATTTTAGCAATCACCCATTGACTCCCTTTTCATAAATAAACAAAAATAATTGACTGTCAAATTAACGACTGTTAGCTTCATATCAAATGGACTACAAAGCAATAATGCCGGAGAATCCGACTTAAAATCTCTTCAACTACGTCGTACCGTTTTCGCTTGCGGGTCGCGATTTGATAATGGATTTCCTGTTCTTCAAAAATTATCCATTCGCATTTCTCCAAACCATCCGTATATTAAAAAATTAAGTAAATTAGTAAAAGAACAACTAAGTAAATTAGTAAAATAATTTAATTCTATTATTATAATTAAAAGATAAGTGAATGTAATAAATTATTTTGAATGTACCAGCATAACATTTTACAGTCTTTTTTTTAGCGAAATTTTAGATTTTTAGTTAATAAAATTTAGGACGACCTAAAATAAAATAAAAAGATGAACGAATGTAAAATATTATTTTGAACGTTACTTTTTACGGTCTATAGTTCCAAATTTTAAATGAAAATTTTGATTTTTACTTAATATAATTAGTAACTACCCAAAATAAAAATAAAAATAAAAAATGAGTGAATGTAACCAAAATATTTTGAAACACACCGGCATTGCTTTTTACGTCTTCTATAAAGATAAGTGAATGCAAAAGAATATTTTGAAATGCACATTTTACGTCTTCTATAAATTATAGATAAGTGAATGCAAAAGAATATTTTGAAATGCATCGACATTACTTTTTACGTCTTCTATTTGCTATAAAAAAAAAATGAATAAATGTAAAAAATAAATAAATAAATAAAATGTAAAAAATAAATAAATAAAAAATGAATGAACGTAAAAATAAATAATTGGTTCCGTACGTAAAGCACATTGGCTGGACATGTAATTATATTTTAATATTCCACGTGTTTAATTGGTTCCCTACGTAAAGCACATTGGCTGGACGTGTAATTATTATTTTAATATTCCACGTCTTCCATCCATCCATGTATACGTACGTCACTCATGCCTTTTCCTCTCCTCATTCGCGGCTTCACACTCACTCTCTTACCTCCATTTCCACCTCTTCACACCCACGTGATGGATAATCTAATTTACACTCTCGTCCACACATTTAGATATTTACATTATTTTAAAATCTTATTAATATTAATGGCATCTTATTTATTTAACAAATAAACTATATATTATAATTTAAAGAGGTTTAATGGTTAATAAAATGTGCTTTTTAATTTTATTTTTAATATATATAATTATAATTTCAAATTAATAGGTCAACTTACTCTATAATACATAAAATATATACAATTTCAAAATTACTTTCCCAACATAACTTATGTTACAATTAAATGTTACTTATGTCAGTGGTACCTTTAACCTCCTTCTAGAAAAAATCTTTGTGAATATAATTCTTATGAATATCAATCTTATACCGAAATGATATTTTATGTACATTATCAAAAAAGTCATGCGGCCATTAACATGCAATAATCATATAGATAATCCCAACTTTTAGAAGTGATTTCACATGCAACACCTATTTTATAATTAAATGTTACTTATGTCAATAGTACCTTTAACTCCCACTCCCTTTCCGAACAAATTTTTATGAAAATAGTTCTTATGGATATCAATCTTATAAATTATGTATTGAAATGATATTTTATGTAAATTAACAAAAACGCCTTGCAGCCATTAACATGCAATAATCATATAGATAATCCCAACTTTCCGAAGTGATTTCACATGCAACACCTATGTTAATTATAGGTCACAGTTTCTATCTTAAGAATTATAACTCACGCAACACCTATGTTAATTATAGGTCACAGTTTCTATCTTAAGAATTATAACTCACGCAACACCTATGTTAATTATAGGTCACAGTTTCTATCTTAAGAATTATAACTCACGCAACACCTATGTTAATTATAGGTCACAGTTTCTATCTTAAGAATTATAACTCACGCAACACCTATGTTAATTATAGGTCACAGTTTCTATCTTAAGAATTATAACTCACGCAACACCTATGTTAATTATAGGTCACAGTTTCTATCTTAAGAATTATAACTCACCCTTTCAAATTCCAAGAAGGTACACTTTCACTGTGTCTTTCTTTCTTGATAAAAGGTTACCATTTTAAATTCTAAAAAGCAGAGTATGTCATATTATATTACTAAAACTAGCTAAAAATCAAATTGACTGCTTTAATAATGTAATGTCAATGCCACTCTGACCACTCCACTCCTTCCTCCTATATTCATACTCATGTTCTTATGCTCTCCCTTATGCCTTGCATATATCAAATTAAAATATGAATGAATGCTTGGAATACATATATGAAAAGATGAATGAATGTTAATAAATATTTCGGATTGTACTTTCTTGTAGCACATAACATTTTACGTTCTTTCCTCTATATCCAATCAGGTGGAGGCAAAGCCCAATCTGCTTTACAATACAAGTCTTTTTATTCAAACAAGTCCCAACACATATTACTTCAATTGATGAAGTATTCATACAAATTCTCCACAAAATCTCTTCATAAAAAAATTTCAATATTTATTACAAATATCTGAAATTTGTGTTACAAAAATATGACTAAAATATAGGACATTCGAAATTAATGAATCTCCTTGGCACTATCTTTGAGGATTGTTGCTGATAAGGAACAACAATTCAAATTTGATAGCAAGTCTTATCTGATGAGGTGACACTTAAGTCACTAACTACCCATGAAATTTTTCCGTGTGGAATACTGAAAAATAGGGTCTAGTGATCCCTTTGAATATCTCATCCCTTGGGAGCAGTACAAAAACTGACAGAGGTTTTTGTATATGAGCATGTTATCAACAAAAAAAATCTTTTCTGTTTGTGAAAATTAATTTCCATCTGTTTTGGAAACCACATTTGGAAACGGTGACTTAAAACATGAAATTTATGGAAAATATACCTTCAAAGATTCATGGAAATCTCCCTTGAGACATGATTTTGTAAATGGGTCCATTCTGGGCAAAAACCTCTTTAGTTTTCATAAATGTGTTCTTATTTGTTTGAAAACCATGCTCAAAATAACTGTGTTGTATGGGAAGAAAAACTTAGTTTTCACTTATTACTTTTTCAACTCGGTGCTCACTTTAATTTGCCAACACTCACTATTCAGGTTTGGGTTTCTTGTGTTGTTGGGATGAAACTGGGAAGAAAGGCCATTGGGCAATTGGAGTCACAGTCACAGGTTTGTGGTGATCAAATACAAAGTTTACACGCTAAACTTACACGTCAGGTTAGGCAAATTCACTAGATCCTTTATGATATATGGCGTGAATGAGAGGAAAAGATTTAGAGATCTAATTAAAAATAGAGCATTTAAGAATTCTGATTTTAATCTTCAGGCGAAAACATAAAAATTATTCTTAAGCTAGAGACATAGTGTACATTCAAACAAATTGTGTTCTTTGTCTTCTTAGAACAATTCAGAATTTTAGAATCACATATGAGAATAAAAGGAAAAACAATTGACAAGGAAAGATGCACTTCACCAATAAAAATGACACAAGAATCATGTAATGATTGCCTTGTATTAGTAAAAATCTCATCAGTGGTGGCTTTGTGAGCTGCTTTACAATACAAGTCTTTTTATTCAAACAAGTCCCAAGTCAGTATGCATCGCACTTTTTGCATGTGGCAGGTGAGATGCATCGCACCCTCAGCACTAAGCAATCTGTATGGTCCAATTTTGACCCGTTCTGAGCAATTTTCCATGTAGAATTTCTAGGAGACGATGTAATCAGCTGACCTTGTTCCTTTAGGGTGTGAAACAACACTTTTAGGGACTCAGAAGCCCTTGGTTTATGGACATATATGATTGGGGTTGCAGTGCCCAAATATGTCTATAGCAGTTGCCCCCTAAAGATGAGGTCTTAAATCTTTTGATGTTGGGTGAAATGCTTTATCATGAGGATCCGAGGTTTTTCAAACTGGAAGGCAACCTCTAATAAGATACAACACAATATATTATCTTCATAATATTTTCATGATCTAGCTGAGGCGGGCATTCCCATGCTCAGCTTTATAAATTCATTTTCATGTACATAGGACAGACAACTGTCTGTGTGGTAGACTAATGATTCTGGTAGAGCCATCATCCTTTTGCTTAGATGATTATCTATGCAGCAATGATGTACATTTGATGTCTTTATTTTCCTGAATATATCGTAGCCCAGATGGATGAAACTAGATCCGGGGTCTTCAAAACTTGTTCAATCTTCGCCAGAAGTACAAGTCGTTCCATGTGAAAAGATGTTCTGAAGTCGAGCATGGAAATACATTACTTGATTACCAGCCAATGATGTAAGTTGTTAATAGGTGCGAGAGGAATCATTGATCTTTTTGTGTAATAATCCCTCAGGTCCAAAAAGATTAAAATCTAGAGGAGGGATAGCACTTCCGATCACTTTAACGAGCTGGAGAGGCCAATTACTCGACAATATTTTCATATTTTACGAGTTAGATGAAAAGAGCTTAAAGGAGACTCGTTTTTTGAGGAACGAGTGATGTTTTCAGATAGCAGCTGGTTCCAGGTAAGGTTTGGAACTTTTCAATCACGATAATGTAAAGAAGGTGGTTAATAAGATCACTCGTCATAGCTATTCCTCAAAAGGGGTAAACAATCAAATGGAGGCGTATGATCGGCTAAAAAAGAGTAGAGGTGATGGTAAGAACATGACCAAGGCTCAAAAGCTAATGATAATGCGATTGCAATTGTTATTTACTAGAGGTGGGTTTATTTTTTAACGAGCTTAAACACTAGTGGAACATATGCTCATTGCTACATTTATTTTTTAACGAGCTTGAACTTCGCGTAAAACTGCTCGTGATAATGGTCATTGATATTCGATTCACTGTTAACGCTATGTTCTTTTGACGGTTGTACTAACTGTTCAATTGCTCCATCAAACTGATTAGAAATGGGAATACATGCTTGAAAAATGAGTTAAAACACTAATACCCTACTTGAATTACGTGAAAAGTAACTTAAAAGTGGTTTTTACCCCTCGCTTTACCATTTCATTTGAATTTGGGATTGTTGGAGCTCTGGAGGTGTTTTCCCCCTCGATTTTCACTAGCTGATTCCAGGATATTCTGTGGATGATTTTTGGTGCCATCTGGACCAGGTAAGAGCTAAACCTGAGCCCTTCAGTTGCATTCTTTCCTTTCTGAATTCCGAGCATGCTTTCCTGCTTTTTTGAGCCTCTAGGGTTTGAACAATTCATTCTTCCCCCCATCGCACCTAGTATACATTGAAAGCTGCGATGCATACAGGGTTGGCCATTGACCAGTCAGTATGCATCTCACCCAGTACACAGCTGGGGTGCGATGGGCGCAAGGACGAAAACTTTTGCACTGATTTTTCATGTAGATTTTGCCTGTTTTTTGCCAAATCAAGATCCTAATTCTTCTCTTGTTTGTTTTTCAGAGATTCATCGAAGGAAAATGGTTGTTACATGGCATGAACATGAGCATGAAGAAGAGGACATGGTTGCCTTACATGATCCAGGTGTGGTAACTACATTGCGGAACTGTGGTTTGCTCAAGTTCTTCTGCATATCTAGCATGAGGCAACAAATCAACTTGTTGCAATATTTCCTCGATGCATGGGACCCTACCAACCAAGTGTTCTAGATTAGAGGCAAATCCATCCCCTTGACTGTTGAGGACATATACTTCTTGACCGGTTTATGGAGGCGTGGTGCCCCTCACTCACTATCAGGTTCTGCCCATGGGGGCGAATTCGTGAGGGATTATATTTGCCGATACTATAGAGAAGGATCTTAGCCGAGTATGGATGGCAAGATCAATATCCGAGATGTCACCGACCGGTCCGTGAGGACTATTTTATTCACCTTTGCTAGGTTGGCTGGTAGCTCGGCCCTTCACTTGGCCAATAGGTCTTATATGCAGTACGCTTTGGAATGCCTCAAACCAAAGGTATTCAACTGGTGTGATGCAGTACTTCCAGTAATAAAAGAACAACTTACCAAGGTGAAAAATGGAAGATCCAAGAACTGTGGCTGTGGTTCTATTTTGACCGTTTTCGCCTTGGAGAAGATCCCACTGATGCAGCCATAGTACATTTCACTTGGTTTGCCACCACCGACCGAGCCATGGATGCAGAGATGGGTTGACCTTATGACCCGACATGTTGGTCAGTCGTAAGTTTCTTTCTTTGATGCCTTCTTCGAGTGGTTCAACAGCCAGCAGATGGTTTATGTTGAGTGTCCGTATGTAGGGATGGATTTCCGGGGTGACCCAGATTTGGCGCTGCCGGCTGGCGAGCAGTGGGGTGTCATAGGTAAAAATCCCTGACCATATCTTTGTTTATTGTTTTTTTAATGTTCTTGTGCTTTCTTTTTAAAAAAAATTATCAAGACAAATCAAAACTCATGTGTTTATGTAGATATCAGACTAGTGCGACCAGCAGTGCGCCTGAGAGCAGCAGCTGCCGTTCCAGTAGGAGAGGCTGTAGGGAGGGCTGTCCTTCACTATTTGGATGTAGCCGAGACTCTTGCAGTGTTGCAGGAACAGATCGAGGGTCTCACCCTTGGTATTCTAGATGTGAGGACCGACGAGCTGCCTCTAAGATTACAACGACATACCATTGGCGTGCCGAGTCGATGGACTAGGCTCTTACGCATGATTGCACAGACGGTGACTTGTTATCACCAGTACCATTAGACTAGGGTGCCCACTAGAATTTTGAGTTTTTGGGTCATATGACCGATTTTGTCTTGGACACAAAACACTATGTACAAACTATAAATAGTTATATATATTTTTTTATTTTCGGAGCTTTATTTTGGTTAAGTTATATGATCCTGATGCAAATATGGATGAAATGCTTTCTTTTTATAAATGTTGCAAATGTCTATCTAACACATAATTTGCTAATGAATCAGTTAATGTGTTTAAGTTTCTGGAAATATGTTGATATTGGATAGAATCAAACTGCTTTTCCAAAATCTTGACCCTTAGGAACATATGATAGATAGCTGGATTCCACACGGAATAGATGCCGGTAAGTTGTAGAATGACGAGTTGTGAGTCTAGCCTGACGACAAGTCGGCGTATTCCATGTGCGATGGCATTATAGAGGATATCTATCAACACACTGTATTCAACGATGTTGTTCATCGATCGACCAATACATACCCCTCTAAAACTTACTAATTCACTGCTTAGATCAAAGATGGCCCAGGCTGCAGAAGATAGGTTCCGTGAACTACGACTCGCTCCGTCGACGTATCCAAGAAATGAATCCAATAGGTTTGAAATTTGCAACAAATGTAAAAGCGGATTACCTAACCAAAACGATAACTCTTAGTGAAAACAAAAATGTAACAAAAGCATATGAAGAGGTTTTTATAGTGAGTTAAGCATAGTAACGCTTAAGGTACAACCCGTTTCGAGGTTGCGACAGTGGAATCCCATCATAATCTACTTGCTCGTAGGCCCCTTTTGCTAGCACACGCTTAACAATATAGGGGCCCATCCACAAAGACTGGAACTTACCTGCTCCCAATTTATCGGATTCTTGGTTGTAAAGTAAGACTAGGTCACCTTCTGAGAAGACACGGGGTTTGACATTCTTGTCAAACTGCGCCTTGACTCGTTTCTTATGCGCTTCGTTAGCTAAGGTGGCATCACGACGGGTTTCATCTAGTTGGATTAATTCCAAGAAACGAGCCTCCTCTTCTGAAGTTCTGGGGAGAAAGTCGATTGCGAGCTTGAGAGATGAGATTTCGCACTGAACTGGTAAGATTGCTTCCAGGCCATACACCAGCTGAAAGGGTGTAAACCCGGTTGCATTTCTTACCGATGTCTGGTATGCCCACAAGGATGAATATAGGATTAGGTGCCAACTCCATTTATGGACTCCAATCATCCTTTGCAGCATGCGTTTCAGGACTTTGTTGACTGCCTCAACTTGCCCGTTAGCTTGTGGATAATACAGAGTAGAGTTGTCGTGGGATAGTCCTAATTTGGTAGCCAACTCGACCATCATGTGATTATGGAAATGCAATCCATGATATGTGACTATAGATTGTGGAACACCGAATCTGGAGACTACATGATTGGAAAAGAAAAGAGTAGTCATTTCGTCACTGTTGTTTAATGTAGGCATCACCTCGACCCATTTCATAAAATAGTCAATTGCGACTATGATATACCCATGCCCCTTAGTTGAGTTGGGGTTACATGTCATGAAATCTATGCCCCATTTGGCGAATGACCCAACAGTGACTACTGGCTACAGAGGTGTGGGTGATATTCTGGTTTTGTGGTTGAAGATTTGACAAGCATGGAAACTTCTGACTGTAGTTATCCAATCCTTGAACATTGTTGGCCAGAAGTATCTTGCTCGTAAAATATTTTGTGACGTAGCATAACCAGATTGATGCCCCCCACACGCGCCTGAATGACAATCATTCAAGACTTTTTTGGCCTCCTCATGGATGAGGCACCTTCATAGAACTGTATCGATACCATGACGATAAAGTGTATCACCAACGATCATGTAGTCTTTTGCTTGGTATCGAGTACGTTGTTGCTCTGAGCGAGCGGTATTAGACCTATATGTTTGGGTCTGGAGATAGATGATTATATCTCCATACCACGGATCGCTTGAAGATATCAAAAACAAAGATTCATCCACGATTGTTGTTTTGGATGTTGAATCGTTGGACGATGATGGGAAGCCACATAGTAACTCTGTGAAAGACAGGGCTCTCTTTGATTTGGGTTTTACGAATTTCAGATTAAACTCTTGCAAAATTGCTTTCCATTTCAAATATTTGCCCCCAAGCAACTGTCGTGACAAGATGTAAGTCATGGGGTTGCAATCCAACATAATGGTAGTTTTTCGAAAGAGGACATAATGTCGAAATCTCTGCACTGCTTGAACAGCTGCGAGAGCCAGCTTTTCAACATAGGAGTACTTTCTTTATGTATCATTTAAGTTTTGACTTAAATAATAGACAGGATGTTCATTTCCATTGTCTTCTTGAACTAAAACCATTGCGATGGTCATATCCACTGCAGCCAGATACAGGTTAAAGTCTTTTTTATAATCAGGAGCATACATCAATGATGCTTTTATTAGGGATTCCTTTAGAGCATCAAAGGAAGCTTGCACAACCTGATCCTAGTTGAATGTTACTTGTTTTTTCAACAGACGTGTATGACCTTTAGCAAGTTTGGCGTAATTTGGAATGAACCTCCTCAGAAAGTTTGCTTTCCCTTGGAGTTTCTGAATCTGAAGCAAATTTGAAGGTGGATGTAGATCGATGATTGCCTGAACCTTACAGGGGTCGAGGTGAATCCCATCCTTTGAAACTACAAAGCCAAGTAAACAACCAGAACTGACACAAAACACACAGTTGTGTGGATTGAGACGTATCTTGTAGTTTCTGCAACGTAGAAATATTGCTCTCAAATGCCGCAGATGATCGGTCCGCTTTCGCAAATGAGCCGGAAGATCATCGAGGTACGGTTGAATGATGTTCTTGATGTCATGGAAGGCATAATTCATTGCCATCTGAAAGGTTTCCCCTGTGTTCTTTAAACCAAAAGGTAGCTTGAGGTATGCGAATGTGCCCCACGAACAAATAAATGCAGTCTTTGATTGGTCCTGTGGGTGGATATTTATTTGATTATACCCGAAAAATCCATCCATAAAGGAAAATATTTCGCATCTGGCGCATTCATCAATTATCTGGTCGATAAAGGGTGTAGGGTAGTTATCCTTTCGACAAGCTTGATTTACATCCTTGAAATCGATGCACACTCTAATCGTTCCTTGCTTTTTCATCACAAGAACAATGTTTGATACCCAATCGGTTAGAGGAACCGGGTAAATGAAACCAGCATGGAGAAGTTTTTCAAATTCTACCTTAATGGCAGCGGCTTTCTTCGGGTGCACCTGCCGAAGCCGTTGTCACACTGGTTTGATATCTGGATACATCTTAATTTCCTGTTCAACTATGCTCAAGTCAATGCCTGGAATTTCTTCATATGACCATGCAAAGACATCTCTGAACTCGTGAAAGAGAGCGTAATATACTTCCAGTTCTGATGAAGAACAAGACTTTCCAACATGAATATTCTCTACAACATCTGGTTTGGTCAAGATATTTATGGCGATAGTTTCTTCAATATTGGATAGGTTTCTCTCGGAATCCACCGTATTTATAGTATTTGATAGGAAATCAAAAACTAAAGGATGATTAAGGTCTTTGGAACAATCTTTTTTGTAATCTGGAAGATGGGAACGATGGTGGTAATCTTCCCATGGTGCCCCCTCTATCATCATTGACTAAACAATTCCTTCGTCTGTAGAATATACATGCGACCAAGGATCTGAAGAGGTACCATATAACTTGGACCTATCTATTCAAATGCTCGATGAGCGTTGAATTGGGTTTGCCTCCCATATCGAAAACATTTATTGCTACAATATTTCAATCGGGTTTGGAGGAAATACTTGGTGATGATCCATGCTAACATCGTGTTCGGAAATCTTCTGAATAGAAGATGCCATATTGCAGGTTCCCACAATGGCCACTTCCGCCAGATTGTTTGGAGGCGGTAGGGGAAAAGTACCCATCAATGTAGGGTCTTTTAGTAGGCCTACTCCGATATTTTGAAGTAACTGAGAGCTTCCATGGATCATCGAAATGCTTCCCGTAACTTGTGAACTATTGGGGAGAAATGTTTGTTGGTCAACGATCGTAATTCCTCCTTGGAAAGAAAACACAATCTTTCTGAAGTATGTCGACACCACAACAACCATAGCATAAATCCAGGGCCTTCCCAGTAGGATGTTGTAATTGAGGTTTCCATCGATAACTTCAACATTAATTTCTACCATTTTGCCCCCCAGTTCCATTTGCAAGTTACTTAAAATCCCGTATGGAGTGTATGTCTGTCCATCAAATGCTTTTAACGTCATTGACGATCGCGACAAGGTTGGTGAGCCTAAAGTTTTCAAGCAACTCATTGACATAACACATGTAGATGCCCCCTCATCAATAATTGTTTGATGAACAATTTTGTTGAGTGCTTTCACTTGAATGAGGAAAGCGAGTTGAGCTGGTAACTGAGGTTCATATCCTTTATAATTGAAGGCTACAATATTGGAATCCTCTGGGTCAATCCCACCTATCACTGATAATAGAGCCTCCTTTCGAGAGGGGCAATTTTGCAGTACCTCAAGTGTCGACATAGAAGACGGCGATTGGGCCAGGTCCTCTACTATATTATAATTCTGTGATGCTCTGGCACGAGGATTAAATGTTGATTTGTGTACTAATCCCTTTGGCAGCTTTCTCATTAGCTCGGGAATGATGGGTGGCACAACTTCGGTCGAAGTTGTTGTCGAACTACTAGGTTGATCATTCACCTTGTTGTTCGATAGCTGTGGATTCCTGTAATCTTTATTCCTTGTCAATATCAAAGCATCATTTCATTGTTTTGAAATGGACAACATAAGCACTTGGGATGGGGAAGCATTGTCACTAGCAACTAGATTGGTTTCCGGGTTTGGAAACAGATCAGTCAATACAGCTAAGGTTTTTGAACTCTTAAAGAGCTTCTTAACTTGAGCTTTATGTGGACAATCTCTCGTCCAATGATCCTCATCGCATTTCTAACACCTCGAAGGGGGTTTCCTTTGCCCATAAGGGTTTGCAGAAGATTTTTCAGGAGACGATTCATCCTGCTTCTTCTTTTTACCTTTCTTTTTCTTCTTGCCTCTTGGTTTCTTCGGTTCTTTGCCTTTGTCGGTCGACACAACATTAACCTCCGAGGCGAGAAGTTCTTCATTTGCATTTTGACTAGAAACCGTACAAGATTTCTTTGATGTAGCATTTGTGGCCTTCGTGCTAGTCCTACCTATCACGCCATCCCTGGCTTGAAAGTCTTTTTTTGATTTAGGAGGAGGAGGAATGGAAAACTCTCGTCTAGGAGCATCAAGGATTTTTTCATAGAGCGTGCTAGACTGAGTATATATCAAGTCTAGATATTGCGCACGAGCAATGAATTTCTCTTCAGTGATGACCCCCCCCTTTGCCACATCATCTGTAATAGAAGGTAACAATGACTTAATAAACCATTCATCTAGTAGTTGATTAGGAACATTTGTTTTTACCATTCTACGATGACGTCACCACTCATGAATATGATCAGATATGTGAGTGGCTGTCATCTGCTTGAAATTAGTAAGAAGCTCTGTTCCTGTTTTGTACCTTATTGGTAACTGAAAATGGGTTAAAAAGGTGGTGGCAAGGGTGCTGAAGTTATCAAATGAAGCTCTAGGCAATTCGATGTACCATTTTGTTGTCGGACCAGTTAACGTTCATTGAAAAAGCCAAAGCCTAATTGAATCATCATTGAGAGTGCTGGACGAACACCACCGATGGAAGGTCATCACATGATTCGACGGATCTTCACTCGAATTTCCATTGAATTTAGGAATATCTAACGAAAGTTTATGAGGAATCGCTGGCCACCAAGGGGCTTAAGAAATTGGATCGTTTGTTAGACGATTTAGATCTGGTAATTCTAAAGTTGTCATGAAGGACAACTGTTGATTCAGGTTTGGCGAAGCATACCCAGGATAAGATGGGATCGCCTGAGCAATGGGTCTTTGCATACTAGAATAATGTATTTGATGCTGGTAACTTTGATAAGGTTGATAGGCATAACCATTATGATATGATTGATGTTGACCATTTTGAATATACAACTGCCCATTACCCGCAAAGATTTGTTGCTTAGGTCCTCGGTAAGCTTGTTGGGATTGTGGTTGTTGATATTGCACTAGCTAGGGCTGTGAGACCAATTGTTGTTGACCAATACCGGATGTTTGACCAAGATGAGGGGTTATAGTACTCGTTTGAGTCCGAGTCGCTCCAGTCAAGGAGCCACTAATCAGTGATTGTGTTTGTGTCATGGAGATAAGAGGCTGTTTTATTACGACTTGAGAGACTTGAGGTTGACATACGACAGGAAACCTTCTGCATGGTCCCTTTTACTTTGTCGTACTTCTGCTGTAGCTTAAGCGCCTCTATTTCTAGGTGTTATATTTTTGGGTCCTCCTATAGAGTAGTGAGAACCTCGAACGACTCCTTGAACAAATTTGTGCAGTCTTTCACTGCACCGTTGACCTTCGGTATTACTATTGTAATTGTGTTGGCGCATTGATCCTTAACCTCTAGTGTAGTTGAGGATTGCGCCTTCAATTGCAGTTCAACTATCTGGAGGTTCAATTCGATTTGAACCCTAGCCATCTCCTCTTTTACCTTGCACATCCCTGTTGCTAGCTTCCGGACGCGCACCTCCACTGGTTCTTCTACTTGGATGGCCATCTCCAAGACCATCTGGCAACCTTCCTCGACCACCTGTATAAATTGTCTATTCTGCACCACTACCTCGTCATGCTTCAGGCTCAATTGTTTAATGTTAATGTGCTACTCGCTCATGACTTGGAGCGAATGACCCCCCCGGCTCGCAGTTCTGTTGTAACTCTATCCTGAAAAACATAGAGTGTCTCCCGAGGGAGTGCAACCATATTTAGCCTAATTCTTTTCAACCTACTGACCATAGGCCTCTCGGCCTCATTTTCTGTAACGAGTGCTCCCTCTGGCAACACTATATTGTTGGTCATTCATGTGCACAACATTTCCTCAGTCGTAAACGTGCCTACTATGAGGCTGATTGACATAGTGCTAGCTTGTGGAGTTCGCACCTCCAACTCCTGTATCTATGCTCGAAGAGCCCCTAACACCATCTAGTGTTCCTCCACGAACTATTGGAGGGTCTATACAGTGACGTCCCTCACCGTCTCCCCAATGTCATGCGATTCCCCCTCAATGAGGGTGATTGGGTTGAAAGAATTCTTGAAAGCCATTGACTTCTTTCGCATCCCTACCTGCTCCCTTGGGCATTGTCGTTTTAGCTGTGTGGGTGACATCTGTGCATTCGTGCCTTCTTGCTCTGTATCTATTTCATGTTCGGGAAAAGGTGAATTGTCTCCCTTGCTCTCTTGCTTAGTTTCCTTTTGTTGTTCTTCTGCCTCCTTTGCAGCATCTCATGCTGCTTGGGCCTTCACTGTTGCCACTTTGTTCCTACGCTTCTCTACCAACTGTCCCATTTGCAGTTTCCCCTGATCGTTTTTCCTATGCACAACAAACTTCTCCATTTCCACCATGGAGTTGGCTAGAGCACACCACTCCGGTGGCCATGACTCAAGGACGACGAATATGGCATTGTCTATTGCCAGATAAGGGAGCTCGTGCCAAGTCTTCATGGGGTCCTTCCTCAACCTGATGTACACGTGGTGGAAATATACCTTGAACTCCGTGAAGCTTTGTAGAGTGTTATAGACCATGGGTGATAACCATGGCTTGTGATTAATCCCCATTCTGATGTTCATCTCCATGAGCACCTAGAATATCCTACTATCCTTGATTCTCTGCGCATCTCTAGTTTCCCACAGGGAAGCATACTTTGTTGCCTCCAGAAAGTCTTGTGCAATCGTCAGGAACTGGATGTCCTTGGGAAATTCCCATGCCACCAGCATGATGTACAACAAAAACCATGCATACTGAAGAGTCTTCCCCTGCACCTGTGCCTTGTAGTAGTTCTCAAGGAACTCTTTGCACAAGTAGTCTTCTTGGTTAAACTGGATGCCTTTTGCACATTGCCCGAAAAGTGAAACCATCGGCACGGGCAACTCATCCGCGCGACACTTCCGCATAACCATTATGGCCAATATTTGCATTGTGACTTTGACCATAGCATTGTTGGTGCGGGAAATCATGTATCCTCTCTTGTTCTTCTCCATCTTGAAGTTCTTCTTCATGGCCTCTGCGATGGCCAAATCATCACTTTTACCCTCTAAGATGTTCGTTGGGTCCTCCACTTTGCAAGGGAGTCGGGTAATTCTATGAATTAAGTGGTTCGCGATGGGGATGGGCTCTTCCAGCCACAAGCACCCATCATGCACCAAGTAGAGCAACTGTCTGATGAAAAAAATAGTCACTGGGGCGCGATAGTAATGCAGCACCTTGAGCAGGTTTAACAGTCTTTCCTTTTATACACCTCTTAGCCACTTATGCACCTCCAACTCTATAACTCCTGTCGCCGCATCTTCTTCTGGCACATCAGCTGCGTGGTTACCAAATGTGGGAACTTCAAGTGGTCTGTGAGATCCCAACCTTCAATTTTTAGTACAAGCACTCACCCCAAGTGCGCTCCTTCAAAAATGATGTCGTCAGGGAGCAGCGGAGTCTGCAGACAGCTTTTGCTCTCACCTATGTCTTTGGGCATCCTTGCTTTTCCCTTCTGCGAAGAAACATATGCGGGCAGCCTAGTCAAAGGGTCCACACCCTGGGTTTCCACCTCCATTTCTACATCCTCCTCCTCCTCTACCAGGATTTCTTCAAATTCTTCCTCCTCATCAACCTCCAATTGATTCTTGGGTTCCTAGGGGACGTGCGCACTGATACCATAGCCTGCTCATCTTTCTTGGGTCTTGGTGTACGCAGTGATTTAGGCATTTCTGCAACTATCTCAGCACTTTCTAGGACTTCTACTCTGTAATGACCTATGCGGCTTCCTCAACAGTCATTGCTTTGGTATCCATGGCTTCCTCAAATTCTGCCATAGTGCTATTCCACAATTCGCTCAACGACTTAGGTAAGTGCTCAAACAATGACTTTGCCTTCAAAATATCGAACAATTCTAGGTTCATGAGTGTTTGGGTGTGCAACAACTTAGTTCTCAAACTTCCAAGTGTTGTTTGTTGGACACCCCTTTGTAATTTATGAATTTGAATTCGACCATTCTCCCCACATTTAATCCATTAATGCTTGCTTGGCAACAAATTTTCAAGAATCTAGCCCATATATTTCACCTTAAATGCCTATCGCAGACTCCATTTGGTCTCAAGCCAAGCATCACATCGTGAATAATGACTATAATGGTCACTTTCCAGCCAGCCCACATGGCAGTGCATCTACCCTCGCATTGTCGCAGACCCTGTGATATTGTAGGTATCCATTTTTTTGTTAACAATTTTTATATCCTTTTATATTTTTTTATTAATTTTGAGGTCCATTTTTTATACATATCGATAAAAAATTCCTTTATCCCCAATATATTATGCTATTTTTTCCCCAATATATATCAATATAAGGGAACCAGCCTGCAAAAGGTGAATGGGTCCGCATAGCACCAAAAAGGAGACTGGTTTTGATTTGGAGCATGTGAAAGCAACATTTATGGAAGCAAAGAAAGATTCAATGAGGCCTCTACCTCGGGAAGTTAGGAGAAACCAGTTGAAGAAATGGACCCTTCCATGATTACCATGTTCTTGGAGACCTGCATGAAAATTTCTCCAAGATAGTGAGTCTATGAAGGGCCTACTGGAACTGTTCAATCGGAGCGCTTGCAAGGACGACACTACTGGTGAACCACACATAGTTAAAAATCTTGGCAAGCATAAGGCAAGGACTAGGTGTGAGATGAGGCTTACCGCGTAGATAGGAAAATATGAAATTGACCAAGTTACCTTAGATCTGGGGTCCAATGCCAAAGTTTTTCCAAAGCAAACATGGGAAAGAATGGGGAGACCTGTGCTCCAGTGGTCTCCTATCCAGTTAAGGATGGTGAATAAATAGAAAATTATCCCGATGGGGAGGCTGTAAGGGTGACAGTTGACATCAAAGGCGCGAGCGCACTGGCATATTTTGAGGTAATAGAGATTGTGGATGATAGCAATTCCTATCCTGCATTCCTAGGAATCGATTAGGCCACTGACATGAATGGGGTAATCAACTTGAAGAAGCGAAAGATGATATTTGAAAAGAAGTTGCTCAGCGTAGTCATTCCACTGGATCCTGCAGAAGGATCGTACTATACAGAAGTTGAAAATAGTTAATATTATTTTGTATTAATGGAGAAATGGTTACATAAGTTGTAACGTATCTCCTTATTTTAGGATTTGTTCCTAGAGTTTAGGAGTTTGGTTGCAACTTCCTCATTTCCTTATTGTACTTAATGACGTAATTACTCATTTGATGGATACTAGATTGAACGGAGAGAGTTCTCTTTGTTTGAGTGCAGTCTCCAGGTGCAGTACTCACCTATGAGCTGTAACTCCTTATTTTTCAATTCAAGTCTGATTTTTATCTTGGTATCAGAGCACAGAGTAGAGACAGCCTAGATTATTTTTCTCTTTAGGGATTCATCCTTGTACATAACTGTAGTGGCGGTGGAGTATACAAAAGATTCATAGGATCAGGTGGACTGCAGTAACACCTGTAGCACAGGTCTTAGATGACTGATCATCTCTAAGCGCAAGAAAGGGTTGATGCGGTTTTGACGGGAACAGTCGCGCCATTTTTTAGGGGAACAAAGGGTTGGTATGGTCTTTTAAGGAACAATCATGCCACTTGGCATGGTTTTGAGAGGGATAGTCATGTTGACGTACCAGAAATAGCTATTGGCACGGAAAATCAAGCCTTAAGCGTGCCAATTTCATTGCGTCGAATTTGTTTCATGCGCGAGTCTTTCGCTATCAAGAAGCGCCAGCTTCTTTCTCTTTGGAAGATATGAAAATTTTTCTTTTTTGCAGATCGGCCTTGCCCGGTGGTGGCACTTTGAAGCTTCAGATCTGCTCGGTGGCAGCAGATTGGATTTGCCCAGTGGTGGCACATTGGAGTTCCTGATCTGTTCGGTGGAAGCATATCAGACTTGCCTAGTGGTGGCGCATTGGAGTTCCTGATCTGTTCGGTGGAAGCAGATCGGACTTGCCTGGTGGTCGCACATTGGAGTTCCTAATCTGTTCGGTGGCAACAGATTGAACTTGCCCAGTGGTGGCTCATTGAAGGTACATTTTTTTTTCCAGCAAAATAGAGGTTCGGATCTGGTATATGGTGTTTTTTTTGTGACCTAAAAGAGTTCAGTTGGATAAACTTATTCATCAGAGGATCAGAAATTTTATCAGTCCAATATGAATAACAATATAGAATCATACCTCCACGAGTCTGGCAAACTCAATGGATTGAATTTCACCAACTGGAAATTCAACACACAGACTCTACTTGAAAGTGCAAATGTGTGGTCGATCGTTATAGGAAATGAGCTGAGACCAGGATCAGCTACACAAGAGCAAGATTTTGATAAAAGGGAGACAAAAGCGAAGGTCATATTGAAGATGTCCATTAAGGAAAATGTTATCCCACATATTAGAGACTGTAAATTGGCCACTGACATTTGGACGACGCTCAAAAACCTATACCAGATGCAAAATACAAACCGTGTCTTGCCACTGAAAGGCAAGCTGTTTGCATTGAAGATGGAGGAGAATGAGTCCGCTGCTAGATTCATTGCTAGAGTTAAAGATCTGAAGGATAGATTGGGAGATATTGGAGAGAATGTTTTCGATTCAGATCTGGTCACGATCACATTGAACGAAAATGACTGATGAATCCCAGATGTTCATCTCAGGGCTGTCAGCAAGGGAGAAAGCCCCTGCATTTGAAGAGCTGACAGGGATTCTGCTACTGGAAGAAGAGAGATGACAAAATTTGAAATCAAAGAGCAATGACCTTGCTCTAATGGCAAAAAGGAGACAGTATAGAGGGAAGCAACATCAACAACCACAGCAACAGCAGCAAAAAGGTGCCAACACATTTCAGAAGAGACCGTTTAAAGGTATGTCTGCTAATAATTTTCCCATCAAGAAATGTTTTTACTGTGGAAAACCTAGTCATCAGATTAAAGATTGTTATAAGAGGCAAGTAGACGAAGGAAGAAACAAACAGAGAAAACATAAGAGTTACTTTGTTGAGGAAGAAGAAGACCATAGCCACGAACTTCGACTATTTATAGTCGATTGTGCTCCTTCAACTTTAAAGGGAGATGAGGACAACATATGGTATGCCGACTCTGGCACATCCTCACATATGATTGGTAAGAAGGAATGGTTTGAATTTCTTGAAGAAACTTCATGTGGGTCGAAAATCTATTTACGAGATGACAATGGATATGAGATCAAAGGATATGGTGACATTCCTGTAAAGTTTCCTAGCGGTGACATTAGACATCTTAAAAATGTATTGTATGTTCCAGGAATTAAGAAAAATTTGGTCTCTGTCTCAACGATTACTGATCAGGACATGCAAGTGTAATTCTTTAAGACTAACTACGTCATTAAGGATAGCCATATGGAAACGGTTACAACAGGAGTGTGCGTGGGGAACTTGTACAAACTAGATGTGAAGAGTATGCCACAGTAAGCAATGGTTGTAGCTGGATCGACAGTTGAAGATCTCTAGCATCAGAGATTCAGCCATCTTAATCTGCAAGACCTCATCTTACTTCAGAGAAAAGGTATGGTTGATGGACTCCCTATTCTCCATAATGTTAATATGGATAGAGACATTTTAGAACTAGAGCATATAGACATCTGCAGACCTATGCAAACTAGGTCATTAGGAGGAGCATATTACTTTCTTTTATTTACAGATGATTGCACTAGATTTTCATGGATATACTTTCTGAGTAAAAAGAGTCAAGCCTTTTAGTATTTTAAAGAGTTTAAATCCATGGTAGAAAACTAGAGAGGAAAAAGGTTAAAAATTCTCCACTCAGATCAAGGGGGAGAATACAAGTTGGGAGAGTTCATGGATTTCTGCAAGCAGCATGGGATTGTGCAACAATTTACAGTACCCCACACTCCACAGTAGAATGGAGTTGCAGAACGGAAGAACAGAACTCTTGTGGAGTGCACAAGGAGCATGCTTCAAGGTAAGGGTCTATCAAATGGTCTTTGGGTAGAAGCTATTAACACTGCTGTGTATTTGAAGAATACGAATCCTACTAGATGTTTAGGCTTCAAAGTCCTACTAGATGTTTAGGCTTCAAAACCCCTTTTGAAGCATTGTTTGGATTCAAACCAGCAGTGAGTCACTTAAGAATATTTGGGTCAAAAGCTTATGCTCATATACCTAAGGCAAATAGGAAGAAGTTAGATCCCAAAGCCCTGAAATGTATATTTGTTGGATATCGCACTGAGTTCAAGGCATATAAGTTATATAATCCTATGACTTAAAAGGTTTTTGCAAGCAGAGATGTTATATTTCATGAACAGGTTCAAGAAGAAAAGGATGACTCTAACAGCGATTACCACATTCCATTGCTATTGGAAGAAAATAATGAGGAAGATGAAGAGCAGGAGCAGAAACAAGAAGAAGTAACATATAATGTAATCAATGATGATGCAAGCCTAGAAAAGGCTGAAATAGACAGAGTTGACGTAAGTCCCCTACCAAGGAGATCAGGTAGGAAGACTCGATTATCTTCTAGATTGAAATACTATGCATTAATGTCAAAGATTGTAAACATTGTAGAACCTGAAAATTATGAGGAAGCAAGTAAATCTGATGCATGGAGGGCTGCAATGTATGAGGAAATAGAATCAATAAATAGAAACCATACGTGAGATTTGGTTGAATTTCCTGAAGGTAAAATCCCCATAGGATGTAAATGGCTGTATAAACCAAAAATAAATGCAGATGGGAGTATAGAGAAACTTAAAGCTAGACTGGTAGCAAAGGGTTACTCACAGCAAGAGGGAATAGATTTCGATGACACCTTTGCTCTTGTAGCCAAACTAAACACCATTAGAATGCTAATTTCCTTAGCAACAAAAAACAAATGGCAGCTACACTAGCTAGATGTTAAATCTGCATTTTTGAATGGTGACTTGAAAGAAGAAATTTATTTAGTACAGCCTGAAGGTTTTGTGAAAAAGGGACAGGAACATCTTGTGTATAAATTGAAAAAGGCACTTTATGGTTTAAAACAGGCACCCAGGTCGTGGTATGAGAAAATTGATTCATTTTTTGGACAACATGGCTTTCACAGGACCTTGAATGATCCAAATCTGTATACTAAGTTTAATAAACAAAGGCAAATTATTTTGATTTCTTTGCATGTAGCTGATATGATCATAATAGGGAATGCTAACAATCTGATCAAAGAAATCAAATAGCAAATGTCACAAGTGTTTGAGATGAAAGATCTCGGAAACCTTCATTATTGCTTGGGATTGGAGGTATGGAAAGATTTTGGACAAACTTTTCTTACTCAAGGGAAGTATGCCATAAAATTGTTGGAAAGGTTTAGAATGGAGCAGTGCAGATCAGCAACAACACCATTACAACATAATTTAAATTTGAGCAGTGACGATGGTACTAAAGAGGTGGATGCCACTATGTACAAATAGCTAGTTGGTAGTTTGATATATCTAACTACAATTAGACCAGTTTTGGCATATTCAGTTAGTTTGTTGAGCCAGTTCATATCAAAACCACTCGAAAGTCACTGGGTTGCAACAAAAAGTGTGTTGAGGTATCTTAGTGGTACTAGTAATTATGGCATTTTGTACACTAACACTTCTGATGTTTTTCTAGCAGGTTTTTTCAGATTCCGATTGGACAGGTAACTTGGATGATCGAAGATATTTAACAGGTTACACATTCAGCATTGGATCTGAGGCCATAGCATGGAGTAGCAAAAAGCAGAGCATTGTAGCTCTATCTTCATGTGAAGCTGAGTACCAAGCATTGTGTGCAGCCACATGTGAAGCTATTTGGTTGAGAAGACTTCTCAACGATGCAGGAGAAGAGCAGAAAGAATCAACTATTATCAAAACTGACAACCATAGTACCATCAAGCTTGCATACAATCGAGTCTTTCATAAAAATACCAAGCGCATCGATAATAAATTTCATTTTGTTTGAGAGAAACTACAGTCAAAAGAAATATCTGTTGAATATTGTAAAAGTTGTGATAACATGGCTGATATTTTTACTAAGCCTCTTGGGCATGTAAAGTTTGAATTGTTTAGAGGGATGTTACGAGTTCAGGATAATCCTTTCTCCATTAAGGGGGGAGTTGAAAATAATTAATATTATTTTGTATTAATGGAGAAATGGTTACATAAGTTGTAACGTATCTCCTTAGTTTAGGATTTGTTCCTAGAGTTTAGGAGTTTGGTTGCAACTTCCTAATTTCCTTATTGTACTTAATGATGTAATTACTCATTTGATGGATAGTAGAGTGAATGGAGAGAGTTATCTCTGTTTGAGTGCAGTCTCCAGGTGCAGTACTCACCTGTGAGCTGTAACTCCTTCTTTTTCAATTCAAGTCTAATTTTTATCTACAGAACTAGTCGGTGATTATGAAAGTGATGACGATTTGGAAAATATTTACTTGATAACGACGCGAGACCAAGGTTGGATAAATCTGATAGTACATGGGTGTATCACATGGGATCACAAGAGCTCCTGCACATCAGATTCAAATGAAGAATTAGAGCATTGGCAGAACCGATTGCATTAAGTATCTACGCTACATCGTAATATGATGACCAAGGAATTGTGTTGCATGTCATTAGAAGTAAGGAATCTGCCTCACTATGATAGGCGAACTGATGGTGATCGCTTTTTGGATGCATTTGAGAAAGAATTGTTGAAGAAGCATCGCTTCCAGGCCTTGGATTAGGCACTATGCGCTATGCCCGCAAGATAGTGGGGTATGCATCAGGATAATTTTGATGATTGGAATGACTATAGGAGGATGATGAGAATATATTCTGGATAGCCGAAAGTGGGGGTGACAAACAAGTATGATGGAAGGGATGATCTATGTGATCACCTGGCCAAATGGACTAAGGCTTACAGAGCGGAGCCCCAGCCTGAATGGGTGCATCTGTTTTGTCATATCAATGAATTGGTACTTGGAAATAGAGCTCTGCCATGGCACTGAAGAATGGGACATCTTGCACTATGGTTTTATAATGATGTTCAACTTTGAGGATGGGTTTGACTACATTGACACAACACCATAGGAGGTTAAAGCAGTGATCTTTAGGATACCACAAGATCCTTTGGACCTGAATCAACCTGATTGGACTACCCAACTGAACCATGCTCTAGAATGCTATAACGTGACTAGTGAAGAAGAACATGAGTATCCTAGAAAGATTAATATTTTGAAAACTAAGGGTCATAGCTAGGTTGAAGTTCCATAGATAGAGGATCCAAACATAACCGCACCGCTGAAAAATAGGCAGGTTAACATTGGCACAAAGGCAGAGCTAAAATTTGCAAAGATTGTGGACTATTGGGACGATGCGATAGTAGACAAGGTTGCTGAGCTCCTCCCCGAATATCAATATTTGTTCCCCACAAAGTTTTCTGATCTGAAGGGAATAATAGGAGACTTGGGTGTCATGAAGATCACCCTGAAACTGGATGTGAACCCTGTAAAATAAAGACCTTACCACCTTAATCTAAAGTATAAGGAAAGGGTCCACGTTGAGTTAGATAAGATGCTCATGGCAGGAATTATTGAACTAGTAATCCCAATTGTGGTTTAGGAAAAGAAACAGAAAGAAGAAATAAGGATATGTGTGGATTTCCGAAAATTGAATGACCTTCGTGTGCATGATCCTTTCCTGACCCCATTCACTAACGAGGTCCTGGATAATGTAGGTGGACAAGAAACATACTCTTTCATTGATGGGTTCTTTGGGTACCATCAGATCAAAATCACGCCTAAGGATAGAAGCAAGATGACCTTCGTGACTGAATGGGGATGTTTTCAGTACATCGTAATGCCTTTTGGGCTGAAGAATGCGTCAACAAGCTTTTCGTGCATAGTCATTAAGGAATTCAAAGACTTCATTCATAAATCCTTACTTCTTTGTTTTGATATCTCACCTCCCTCCAAACACACATGTTCTCTCCCTCCATATCTATCTATCTCTCACTTCTTCCCACTCTTCACCTTCCATCTATATCTCTATATCCATTTGCCTCTCTTTTTTATCTTTATATCACCTCGAAAACATGCACACTCTTTCTCCTGATCTATCTATCTCTACCTCCCTCTCCATCACCCTCTCTATTCCCCTTCTTCCCCTATCTCCCCCCTCCATCTCTCTTCCCTCCTGCTCTCTTCCCGCCCTCTCTTACCATCTCCCTTATCACTCCCTCTCTCTCTCTCTCCACCTTTCTCTCTTTGTGTCTTTATTCTTACCTCCCTCTCTCTCTTCCTCCCTTTCTCCTTCTCTCTCTCACATCCTCAATCTCTTCCTTCCTCTATCTCCCTTTCTCTCCCACCTCTCTCTCTCTCTCTCTCTCTCTCTCTCTCTCTCTATTTTCCCTCCAATTCTATCAATGTCTCCCTCCCTCTCTCCTTCTCTCTCATTCTTCCCCCCATTTTCTCCATATATACTTCTTTGTATCTCTGTCTAAACCAGAAACATACACACCCTCTCTCTACTTTCTTGTTGGCTTGATGGGGCTTGACCCAGGTTCAGAGTTATTTAGCCAAACAAATCCATACACTACTGGCCATTTCGGCATTAGCCTACAGGGCATGGATTGAAGTCTCACTCGAAGCAGTATGGGGGGATTCTAAGGTGTCGATTTAGTCTAACTGTGCCTATCTTCATGCAGGTTACTTCACGCACTATTCTAACCTTCAATACCCTCGCGATCTATTATAATCGCCTTTTGCGCAACGCTAAGTAGGGGTTGAGATGTTTTCACGCTACTATGGTAGTGAACTGCACTATTTCCCCAATCTACACTGTGTATCCTACTTATCTTCTTAAATATCTTAGTTGACTTTGCGTAAATAGATATTATACCTTTCTTTCACTTAATCAACACATTCATACATATTCGCACATCATATAAGCATTAAAACTGCAATGTATATTCAATGTAATAGATGCATAAAACAAGAAATAAATACACAGAATGGATATGAAACTTCTCTTTTTTAATTCTCTAACTGTTACAAACTTGACTCACCATGTGCACTCAGCTCAAGGGGTCCTCGCACTCAGCTGCGGACTACTAGGCCTCTGCGCACTCAACTGCAGAGCCTTCTCCTACTCTACAACCCAAAACTAAACTTTACACTTTAGATATGATTCAACTCTTCATCCTTATCATTATTACTCCATGATCTATTTATCTACTTAGAGCTTTACTCTATTTATACAATCACATGGTCTGCTAACCATGGGTAGATATCTACGGCTGAAATTACATTACAAAAGTGAGGCTGAACAACCATATGACTCCTTACAAACTATGTACTATGTGCCCACAAAATGTGGAGTCTTTACATCGAGGTTGCAACTTTTGACCAAAATCTGGGCTTTAAACCCGAAAACTTCCCTTGGGGGATCTCGCACCCAATAGGCCGCCAACACAAACATCATGAATCACCCTCGAGTCACTCTGTCAGTGTGGAGATCTTTGCACGAAGACCTCCCAACTCTACTTGGGTCACTACAAGATTAGCAACACACTGAGGGGTTGCCTGTTGCACTTCCTGAATGTGTTTTTTTGAGACCGTTGTAGCTAAACTGCCTCCCGAAGCTTGTTCTTCTGTTTCTTGCATCTGCATGAGATTTTCTTCAATAGAGGCTATAATGATATAAGCCTCATCAATCCATAGCTGTAAGCGTGCCTTCAAAATTGTTTCCTGACGTCGAGCAACATCCACCTGCTCCTTGAGCACTTTCGCCTACTGCATCTGCGTGAGCCTCTATGTAAGGCAATCGTCTGCATGGTCCCTTTTACTTCGTCGTACTTCTGCTCTAGCTCATGTGCCTCTATTTCTAGGTGTTATATGTTCAGGTCCTCCTGTAGAGTAGTGAGAACCTTGAACAAATTTGTGCAGTCTTTCACTGCACTATTGAGCTTCACTATTACTATTGTAATCGTGCTAGTGCATTGTTCCTTAACCTCTAGTTGAGTTGAAGGCTACGCCTCCAATTGCAGTTCGACTATCTAGAGGTTCAATTCAAGTTGAACCCTGGAAATTTCCTCCTTTGCGTCACGCAACCCTGCTGTTAGCTTCTGGATGCGCACCTCCACTGGTTCTTCTACTTAGATGGCCATCTCCAAGACTATCTCGCAAGCTTCCTCGACCACCTGTACAAACTATCTGTTCTGCGCCACTACCTCGTCATGCTTCAGGCTCAATTGTTCAATGTTAATGTGCTACTCGCTCATGACTTGAAGTACACGACCCTCCCTGGCTCGTAGTTCTACAATAACTCTATCCTGCAAAACTAGAGTGATTCCCGAGGGAGTGCAACCATATTTAGCCTGATTCCTTTCAATTTGCTGACCATAGGCCTATCGGCCTCATTTTTTGTAACGAGTGCTCCCTATGGTAGCACTATATTTTTGGTCATTCGTGCGCGCAACATTTCCTCAGTCGCAGAATTGCCTATTGTGACGCTGGTTGACACAGTGCCAGCCTGTGGAGTGCACACCTCCAACTCCTGTATCTATGCTCGGAGAGCCCCTAACACCATCTAATGTTCCTCTACGAACTGTTGGAGGGTCTCCGCGGTGACGTCCCTTACTGTCTCCCCAATTTCATGCAATTCCCCCTCAATGATGGTGATTGGGTTGAAAGAAGTCTTGGAAGCCTTCGACTTCTTCGCAGCCCTACCTGCTCCCTTGGGCATTGTCATTTCAGCTGTGTGGATGATATCTGCGGGTTCACGCCTCCTTTCTCTGTATCTATTTCATCTTAAGGTGAAGGTCACTTGTCTCCCTCTTTCTCTTTCTCAGTTGCCTTTTGTTGTTCTTCCGCCTCCTTCACAGCTTCTCATGCTGCTTGGGCCTTCATTGTTTCCGCTTCGTTCCTACACTTCTCTGCCAACTGCCCCATCTGCAGTTTCACCTCATCCTTTTTCCTCTGCACAACAGACTTCTCCATTTCCACCATGGAGCTGGCTAGAGCACACCACTCCGGTGGCCATGACTCAAGGATGACAAATATGACATCGTCCATCGCCAGATAAGGGAGCTCGTGCCATGTCTTCATGGGGTCCTTCCTCACCCTGATGTACACGTGGTGGAAATCTGCCTTGAACTCCATGAAGCTTTGCAGACTGTTATACACTGTGGGTGATAACCGTGGTTTGTGATTAATCCCCATTTTAATGTTCATCTCCATGAGCACCTAGAATATCTTACTGTCCCTGATTCTCTGCGCATCTCTAGTTTCTCCCAGCGAAGTGTACTTCGCTGCCTCCAGAAGGTCCTATGCAATCGTCAGGAACTGGATGTCCTCGGGCAATTCCCATGCCACTAGCATGATGGAAAATAGAAACCATGCATACTGAAAATTATTCCCCTACTCCTATGCCTTATAGTCGTTCTCAAGGAACTCTCTGCACAAGTAGACTGCCTGGTTAAACTGGATTCCTTCTAAACATTACTCGACAAGCGCAACCACTGGCTTGGGCACGTCATCAGCACAACACTTCCGCATAACATTTCCAGCCAATATTTGCATCATGACTTTGATCGCAACATTGTTGATGCGGGAAATTACGTATCCTCTCTTGTTCTTCTCCAGCTTGAAGTTCTTATTCATGGTCTTTGCGATGGCCAAATCATCACTTTTACCCTCTAAGATGTTCGTTGGGTCCTCCCCTTTGCAAGGGAGTCGGGTAATTATGTGAATTAAGTGGTTCATGATGGGGATGGGCTCCTCCAACCACAAGCACCCATCATGCACCAGGCAGAGCATCTTTCTAATGAAAAAAATAGTCACTAGGGTGCGATGGTAATGCAGCACCTAGAGCAGGTTTAACAGTCCTACCTTTTCTAAACCTCTCAACCACTTATGCAGCTCCAACTTTATAACTCTCATTGGCGCATGTTCTTCTAGCACATCAGCTATGCGATTGCCAAATGTGGGAACTTCTAGTGCTTTGCGAGATCCTAGTCTTCCTCATGATAAAGCATTTCACCCGACATCAGAAGATTTACAACTTCATGCTTTAGGGGGAAACTGTCATAGACATATTTGGGCATTGCAACCCCATTCTCATATGTACATAAAACAAGGGCTTTTAAGCCCCTAAAAGTGTTGTTTCATACCCTAAAGGAAAAAGGTCAGCTGCTTACATCATCTCCTAGAAGTTCTCCCTGAAAAGCTACTCAGAACTAGTCAAAACTAGACCATCTCACCTACTCCATGGTCAGGGTGCGATGCATCTCACCTATTGCACATGGGGGGTGTGATGCATACTGAAAATCCCTTCTATAGGGTGTGATGGGCGAGTGTATACAATTTGCAAGGTGGAAGATGATGGAATCTTCCAGAAAATTCTCCTGTGACACTTGCCTCTCTGAATTCGCCCAAGGATGAGTAAGAGATCAGGAAATCTCCAAGTGGTACCAATAACTATCAGAGAAATGACACTAATCAAAAACCCATAAGCTTACTCTCCCATCTGCAAACATCTATATATGGATCCATCATCCTAGATATCCAGAGGCTGGAATTTTGTATGTTGTAAGGAAGTGTTGTTGGTTTCTTTGTGGAACATCATAGTGTTGGGTGATCTAGCTTTTCATGAGGTGAAGAGGGATTTCATGCTGGGAGGATGGCACTGGGTTAGATCAATGGTTTGTAATCCTCTCTTCTACTACTTCTATCAATAAAGCTATTTCAGTTTTCCTCCATATTCTTGTATATCTCTAAATCTTGTATTGATATATGCATTTGTATGGTTAATATATATCTAATCCTATATTGTTTATGGTTATAGATCTATATGATTTGATGGTATTATGATGCTTTGACTCTACAAGTGTTCTTTGAAGCGGGACAAGTGAGGAAGGAGTGGCAAAGATCTATCAAAGGGGAGAGGAAACAAGCAAGGAGCCAAGTGAAAGACTAAGGTTGGTACTCTCTTCTTCTCTCTCATTTATTTCTCATAAAGGAAAACACAAGTAACTTTAGTTTGTTTGTTTCTAAGATAGCTACCCATCTTAGTGGGACTAGCAGCTCTGAATGGACACTAGTTTTCCCGATAACACCCGGTGCCAAACTGGTTAATGTAGTGCTTCTCTGTCCCGCACTTGCCTGAATTCTGGTTGTTTGGATCTGCAACTTGTGCAGATCCTTATAGATATTTCTAAGTTACTGCTTTTGCTACTACTCAAACTAATGTACCAGTTCCATGGTTGTATCCCGCACCTTGTCTCCAATTTCATCCAGGTCGCCATCCGTCAAAGTAATCAGATCTAGCGATGACTTGGTGGCTTTTGTCTTTTTCTGTTGTCATTCCTTTTCCTGCTCCCTTTATAACTTCAATTAGAAGGGAGTGCTCTCCTACTGATCACCGTCACCCTACTTTGACTAGTCTTCCTCCTCTATTTGGGGTGAAGGAGACTTCTGACTTCTTTCAAAGCCATGTTCTTCCTACACTTCCTATTCCTTTGTGATGCACTATGCTTCTACTCCGGCCTTTTCCTCGGCCTCTTTCTTCCTCTTCTAAGCCAACTGTTGAACCTTTTATTTGGCCGCTTCCTTTTTCTTCTTCTCTGCAGACTTTCCAGTCCCTATGGCTAGATCTGATGCAGAATGCCACTTTGTTGGCCAGCTCTTCATGACCTCTTTGATAGCATCATCCATAGCAAGATAGGGTAAGTTGAACCACTTCTGATCAAGATCCTTTCGCGACCAAATGTATACATGGTGGAAGTCTTCTTTAAACTCCATGTACCCTGAGATTTATTCAAACATGGTTAGCGACAACCGCAGATTTTGGTTCACGGCAGCGCGAATTCTCACCTCCATCAGCACCCAAAATATCTTGCTCTTTGTGACCCACACAACATATTTTGTGGCCGAGAGAGATGTAAATTTCGTGGCTTCTAGTAAATCCTTCTCCATTGGAGGAAATTGGCTATCCTCATGCAAATCGCAAGTGACCAACACAATTGAGAGCAAAAACCACGAATAGTGGAATGTTTTACTCTTGTCATGTGCTTCTTTGCAATTCATGAGGAGCTCACTACATAGGTAGCGCACCTAGTTGAACTATACACCCTCCATGCACTATGCTACCAAAGAAACTACTGGTACCATCACCTCATCTACGCGAAACTTCCTTATAACCTTACCATCCAAAATTTGTGTGGAAATCTATACCTTGGGGTTAGTAATGGAGGTAATTGAGTACCTGGATGACTTTTTCATTAGTTTAAACTTATCATTCATCTTCTCAGTGAGGTTGCACTCGCTTGTCTTTCTACCAAATGCCTTAGCCAGACTTAGACTTGCATGTGGCAATAGTGTGATATGATGGATCAACATATCAGTGATGGGGATCGGCTCATTCAGTAATAAGCACCCATCATGCACCAAGCACAACAATTGCTTAATGACAATCAGGTTTATCGAGGAGTGGTGGTAGTGGGGCACCCATAGCAGATTCAACAACCTTGACTTGTTTACTCCGTGAATCCATTCCATAGGCGCCAACACAATGACACCAAACTCTTTGTAGAAGATCCTGTTCATGAAGGTGTCTGTAGCAAGGTGGGGGAATTGCTCGTTGTTATGTGGAATTTGCATCTACGGATAAATACTAATTCCCTAGGTAGGTATCTATAACTAGAACAATAGATTTAAAGCGCTTATCCTTTTTCTATAGACAATAAATAAGACAAGGGAATCAAAGGACCTACGTGTTCTTTTGCTTTCCTTTTGTCTCCTTTGTATGGCTCTCGTTGCTCCTCTTTGAACTTAACTCGCTCAAAAAGTACCTGCAAGCATAAATAGAAGACAGAGAACCAATCTAAGCAAGAGAGATATCGACTAAAAGTAAATGGAATCAAATACATTCACACATATAAACATCATATATCAATATAAGAATATGGAAAAAGTTTTAAACAACTTTATTAAGTAGAAGGAAGAATTACAACCATGAAGTCCAATCCATTGTCTCTTGTCCAGCTTGGGTTCCAACCAACATCACATCAATAGCACAGTACTCCGGCAACATAACAATACTTTCCTACAATCTCAATCCTCACACCTATAGTATCTCCTTACAAATTCTCAAGTTCCAACCCCTAATCACTTAGATGAGTGCTCAATTTATAGGCAAATGGAGGAAATTTGGTTGTAAATGAGGGTATTGAATGGCCTTCCAAAATTAGAGTTAGTTTCCATGGAGGAAGGGATGAGAGGATAGGAGGTTACTTAACTCATTCCCTATCCAATTGCGAGTTCATAGGAGATGATAAGTGTGGGAATCTTCTAGATGGCTCTAGAAGATAAGAATATTTTGAGAACCCTATGCGAATTTCGCTTAAACTCGCCCAACATAGGTGAAAGTGGGCCTAAGTGCTCTATAAAGCACCCTAACATGGTCCTACCTGCACTGAAGTGCACTTACCCCTGACCAAGGTTGTGTTAGTCCCTCAAGGAGGCATATCTTGAGGGATTCAGAACAAGAAACTCACAGGGAAGGTGGCATTCAAAGTGATGACTTGTCTAGGGCATGTAGCAATTTAATTAGGGTTTGATGAGCCCCAATGGTATTGATCTGAATGATGGGAGTGATTTTCCCAAATGGATCTATATAAGTTGCCCCCTAAGTCATGAAGTAGACAATAATGATGTCGAGTGATATGCTTTACGATGTGATGAGGAGGTTCTAAAGTGGATGGTGATTTGTATCAATTACAATACATCATATCATGATATTTTGATTTTTTCTCATGAACTGTTGAGGGAAGGCATACCCATGCTCAGCATATAAACTTTCATCACAAGTACATAGACAATTGTCTATAGATATAGACCCATGATAGGATGATTATCAATGTAAAGCCATTGTATGGATGATTTGGTACATTTCCTGAAATCATAGCCTAGATGGTTGAAACTAGATCCGAGGTCTTCTATCTCATTCAATCATTTGCTCAAGTACGAGTTTAACCATGCGAATATATGATCTGAAGTTGAACATGGGAATACACCATCTGATTACCAGCCAATGATGTAATTTGTTAATAGATGTGAGAGAAATCATCGATAATGATAATGATCCTCAAGGTACTGCAGTACATTCTGCATGGTGTGAATGGATGTTTTGATGTTGAACACCATACAAAGTCTTTCGGTCAAAGGCCAATGATGTCAACCTATCGTTGGAAGTGATAAAATTTCCATTGATGTATGCATGTCTCAAGGTACTGAAGGGGTGTTTCTAAGTCAACTTCTTGGATAATGTGTTGATGCTGACAACAAGTGACTTGTCACAAGAGGGCCTTGATGTATCCCAAATCAATGACACAAAACGAGTGTAATGATTTTTGGAGACAGAATTTGATTGACGACACAAGGTTCAAGAATGACAATCATGAAAATGAAGGTTTATGAGCATTACAAAGGATGAATTTCAAACTGAGTGACTTCTCTTGAACATGTCAGCGACACTGAATGGATTGGTAGCATTGACCCAAAACAAAAGTAATGGATGGCATGGTAGACCAAGGTATGCTGACCATCAAGCAGATAACCCAACCCAAATAGTCATAATGATTAAGTGAAAGTGTCATGTTCAAGAGCGACTTGCTGCCATAAAGTGGTTTACCCCTTTTCCCATTTTCCCCAGTCATTGCTGACCACTACCTCTTTATTTTTATCAAGCTTGAGGAGGATAACATATTATTTTTGTATAATTCCACCCTTCAGGTGAATCCATTGCTATGTGATGTTTTAATGAGCCTAGCGAAGGTGAAACTCAGTCTTGTCATGATGGACAAGTTTGTCGCTATTTGATGTTTTAACAAGTCTAAAAACAATGATAACTCGGTCCTTTTCATGTATAGAGTGTTTGAAAAGGGACAAAAGGAAACTCCACAAGTTGTTTTTCATATATTTGTCTCTCAAGTCCGAAAAAGTGTAAAATACTACAAGAGAGAACCTATTGACCATGTTCAGTGAAAGTATTCCTTTTTTGTAAAGAATCCTTCTCAACCCAAAAAAGGGTTAAACTTATACTAATTAGATGTCTTTTCCAATTCGTTAATGGGCTAAAAAGGACAAGCACTTAACAATCTTTTCATATTTCAAGATTCTGAAAAGAGCTTAAATAGGACTCCAATTTGAGGAATGAGTGGTGTCTAGGATAGCAACTGGTTCTGGTGATGTTGGAACTTCTCAAAAAATGTTGATTTATGTGAAGAGGCTGGCTAATAAGACCACTCATTGCAACTATTCCTCAAAAAGGCTAAAACAACCAAGTGAAAGAATATGATCGGCCAAGTAGATAATGACTATGGAAGGAGAATAACCAAGGCCCATTTGACGGAAGAGGATGACTGAAAGGCAATCACGAAGGTTAAAATGGAGATGGGTTCATTTTTACACAGTATTGAACCATAGGGAACTATGCTTGTATTTTGTTTCATGTTTACACAAGCTTGAAACGAAAAACTATGCTTGAATTCAGTTTCATTTTTACACAAGCTTGAAATGAAAAACTATGCTTGGATTCAATTTCATGTTTACACAGGCTTGAAACAAAAAACTATGCTTGGATTAAATTTACATGCTCCTAGCATGATGACTCAATTCTAGGTTCATTCCCCCCCAAGCTTCATTGCATTCAACTAAGTAGACTACTCATGGCTTTCAGGTGGACAAAATGAAGGTTCATTTACGAGATCAAGTGAAAGACTCGACTGGGATTTTATGAGATCTACTCAAAGACTAGAATTGGAAATTTGCTCTAGGATACCTTGTTTCATTTTTTAATGAGCTTGAAACAAGACAATGAACTCTACTTAGATTCCTTGTTTCATTTTTTAACGAGATTGACACAAGACAAGGAACTCTGCTCTGATTCCTTGTTTCATTTTTTAACGATCTTGACACAAGACAAGGAACTATGCTCATGGGACCTGTTTCATTTGTTAATGAGGTTGACACAGTAAAATAACTATCCTCATATTCCTTGTTTCATTTTTTAATGAGGTTGACACAAGAGAAGGAACTATCCTCAGACCCTTTGTTTCATTTTTTAACAAGGTTGACACAAGACCAAGAACTGTCCTCATACCCTTGTTCACGATGCATAAGAGGTCATGACTTCCAAGAGGTTCTCATCAGATAGGAGAAAAATCCTTTGGAAGGGATCCGTAGTAAGGAATCCATTAGAGATATCTGGTTCCAATGCCCCAGTACATAATGTACAACATCATGGAATTGATAGCCAGTTGATGTAGGCATGGAAAATTGTGCCACATAATTAACCCGTGGCAAGAAAGATACCATTGGGATAAAAGGACCATTTAGGGAATATGGTTGACTAGAAGCCATATTTGGACCAGGAAATGAAATTTGGTCAACAGTGACAATTCTGCCTTCATGCAGGAAACACATCACTTGAAAAAGCATTGAAACAATAGCTCCAATGTCATAAACATAGTTGCGCCCAAGAAGTAAATTGTAATCTAAAGGGCCTGGGACTACCATCACATTGAGATAAACAATGTTTCATCCCAAAGTAATGGGCAACTGAGGAAGGATCCCTAATGGTTGAGTGGTTCCTCTATTAAAAGCCAACAGATTATGGGTAACAAGCACAAGTGGCAGTGAACCGAGTGCTTGCCAAGCAGTGGAGGAAAGGATGCTCATATATGCATCTTCATCTATAATAGTACTAGGTACAATCGTATTACAAACCTATACTATGATCTAGAAAGGCACATAATAAGGAAGACAACATATTTCCAGCCGATTCCAATCAAAGGAAGTGACCAGACTACTTGGAGGGGTTACCGTAAGAATGGGAGAATTACCCCCTTGAGTTACGAGAACGAGAGGATTTTTCTCCCATCCTAATGGAATAAGAGGATTGCCTCCAAGCTCATTGGAATTTGAAGAAACAAAAATAACTTGAGTGGTATCATACTCACTCTCTATTTGAAAGTTATGATTAACTAAAGGTGAAATCGGGTCAATTGTTTCCTTGACTTGTGATTGCTCAGGTATAGATTTATGGGATTCACATTTAGAGAGAGTGGGTTTGACCGACAGTTGATTTGGGTCAGTAAATTCATCAACTAGTGAAGGATTAAGGGAGAGTCTCATGTAACTAGATGGAAGTCGTTGCGGAGAAGTAGGATGGTTATCCAACACTTTTTTGGCTTCATCCATATATGGACAAAGGTGAATGGAATGATTCCCTTCACATAACCTACAAGGAAACTTAACTTTACCCTTTTTCCCATGAACTTTACTACCACTAGTTGATGGTGTGTCACCAGCATGATCTCCAGAAGTTGATGACACAGGATGATGTGAATGAGAAGACCATTCTTCCAAGATCTGAGGAATACCAAAACAATTTCAAAGAAGATGGTCTCTTATACAAAATTTGTAAGGATATCAAAGTTTGTGAGGTTTATCAGACAATTTCTCATCAAAAGTTTCATTCAAAGCAATGGTTGCTTGGGTGCCCCCCTGCTTGCTTCTTCTTCTTCTTCTTCCCTTTCTTATTCTTCTTATTCACCTAGTTTCTAGTGTTAATATTTTCACCCGTCGAAGAAGAAGAAGGGGAGAAAGAAACAACTGAGGAATAAGGAAAAGGGTCAAATTTAGGATCAACTGGAGGTTGATTTTGTTCAGTTGTATGAATATTTAGTTGCAGGGCCAAGGAGGTTGAAATCAACCATACCGGAAAGCCGATGGTAAGTCCTAGAAGGGACAATGTAGCCATATAAGGAGCACCAATATTTCTGAAATGAGGAAAGGGACAAGGATTCCCATCAAAAGGAATTCCTTGTTTGGTGGACTCTAGAGTTTTTGCCATATGTCTCAACCTAAGATCAACTAAGGAGTGATGTGGAGGATGTTATCCACATTAAATTAATTTATTTTAATCACAATAACATAACAAAACAAAGAGGCACAATCTAGGAAAAAGGATTACCAAGTAACTGTGAACTGTTGAATACCTCCCGGCG
This sequence comes from Pinus taeda, assembly GCA_000404065.3. Classification (NCBI taxonomy): domain Eukaryota; kingdom Viridiplantae; phylum Streptophyta; class Pinopsida; order Pinales; family Pinaceae; genus Pinus; species Pinus taeda. Next base: position 38,277 of record APFE030756508.1, read on the forward strand.
AACCGAGAAGTACAGGCAGGAAATCTCCCAGAATTCTGTGTTCGGTGTATCACAGTGTATAAGGCAACTGACTTGGTTACCTAAGGATGGATAGAAACCTAGTGCTGTCCTCCCATATATACCCGAAAGTACGTGGAGGCCCAATCCATATTAGCATTGTCTAATGAGAAACCACACAGTGAGAGAATTCCCATATAATTTACATACTGTAACACTGCCCTATATACCCAAAGGTACATGGAAAAGCTACGATATACTCATGTATGTTGAATGAGGTATCACACTCGGGATGTATCGCAGACAAGTTAGCGACAGTTGCTATGTTTTACGACACTGGAACACGTCTCTAGCCTAGAACCTCTAAATGTTTTGTGTTAAGTGAAAATGCTCCATTAGGTTAATTGATGTTAATTTTAAGTTGATATTGATTAAGAATTTTCCTTTCAAGGTTCACCACATGATGTATTTTCAATTCCTATAATGCAAATAATATGATAAGAATTATTTATGTTCAATTAACAATGAAAATTGTAGCTAGTAAGGGATAGAACAATCAAATCTTTGACAAAGAGAAAAGATCACCCCTAATGCAATTTCCCTAGCTATTCTTATGAGCACACACAAACGTTTTCAATGCACAATGAAATTTTTTCTTTTCAATTCCCTTAATGTTGATATGAACAAAAGGAAACTAATGCACATACAATAAATCAATCTTTTCACAAGAACGAAGACTTTACGACAGTTCCGTTTCAAAAGAAATGAAGACTTTTACGACACTTTCTTTTGCACAACGATTAATAGACTATAAACTAACTTTGACAATGAATTGATAGTGATAAACAAATCATTTAATAAACACTAAACAATTAAGGACAAAGTAGGGCTGGCAAAGGAAACACAAATTGATTTCAGAGACACAAGCATCATTGACCTTTCAACAAGCAAAAACATAAGGAAATTTGGCAAAACATCAACTCAAAGGAGGGAATTTTTTCTAAGGAGGATCAGTGCAGCCTTGAATGGGAGACAATGTGCTTCATAGCACTGTCCTCAAGCCAAGGGTGCTCTACAGTGCTCTATCTCTATACCAAACCTGCGCTAGTGCCAGAGAGGCCATCCTAGGGGCTTACAAGCACAATTTTCACCAAAAAAACACTTCAGAAAGGCTGAAACAAGATCAATGGAAGCAATTAAGGTCTACTAGAGTTTACTAGGATGAAGTTAAACTACTTGGAGTGATGCTTGTTCCCTAGTAGAGTCGCCAATTTGTTATGTGGAATTTTGCATCTACGGATAAATATTAATTCCCTAGGTAGGTAGCTATACCTAGAACAACAGATTTAAAGCACTTATCCTTTTTCTATAGACAATAAACAAGACAAGGGAATCAAAGGACCTACTTGTTCTTTCGCTTTCCTTTTGTCTCCTTTGTATGGTTCTCGTCGCTCCTCTTTGAACTTAACTTGGTCAAAAAATACCTGCAAGCATAAAAAAAAGACAAAGAACCAATCAACGCAAGAGACCTATCGACTATAAGTAAATGGAATCAGATACATTCACACATATAAATATCATATATCAAGATAATCATATGGAAAAAGGTGTAAATGGCTTTATTAAGTAGAAGGAATAATTACAACATTGAAGTCTGACCCATTGTCACTCTTCCAACTTGGGTTCCAACCAACATCACATCAATAGAACAACACTCTGGTAGTATAACAATACTTGCTTACAATATCAATCCTCACATGAACAATATCTCCTTACATATTGTCAAAATGTAGCCCCTGATCACTTAGATGAGTGCTCAATTTATAGGCACATGGAGGAGTTTTGGTCATAAATGAGAGTATTGAATAGCCTTCCAAACTTAGAGTTAGTTTCCATGGAGGAAGGGATGAGAGGATAGGAGGTCACTTAACTCATTCCCTATCCAATTTCGAGCTCATAGAAGATGATAAGTGTGGTAATATTCTACATGGCTCCAGAAGATAAGAATATTCTGAGAACCCTATGTGAATTTCGCTCAAACTTGCCCAACGTAGGTCAATGTGGGCCCAAGTGCTATGGAAAGCACCTTGACATGGGCCTACCTACACTGAAGCACACTTACCCCTAACCAAAGTTATGCTGGTCCCTCAAGGAGACATTTCTAAAGGGATTGAAGCCAAGAAACTCTCAGGGAATGAGGCATTCAAAGTGATGACTTGTTTATGGCATGTAGCAACTGAATTAGGGCTTGATGAGACCCAATGGTACTGATATAAATGATGGGAGTGAGGTGCCCAAATGAATCTGTAACACCCATGGTCTGCCAAATCCCATTCTTCTAGCTTCAAGTGCGGGATCCGTGCCAAGCGCGGACCTTCAAAAGTTATATTCTCTGGTAGCAGGGGTGTGTTGAGGAGGAATTGTCCTTCATCTGGGTCCTTCAGAACCTTCATTTTTCTCTTACGTGGAGGGATATACTCTAATAGCTTAGATATAGGGTCTACCCCCCTAAATTTCGATATATTTTAGGTCCCTATACTACTAGTGTAACCCCTTATTGTTATTAGTACAACCCTCTTATTATATTTTTGTTCCGATGTAGTCCCCATATTGTTATTATTGTGCCCTTACATTATTACTGTTATGTCAACTTTGATTATATTATGACCCCTTAGACTCCTATATATAGAAAGGAGGTCTTGTCATTTGAATCATCGAAGAATTTTTTATTTTTGTAATGTAAAGGAGTTTGCCCCCTCGAAGAGGCTAAATTTTAAGGCGTTGATATTTCTTTTCTATCTTTTTTGAGCTGGGTTCACAACATTTGGTATCAGAGCTTTTGATTCTAGGGTTTCGCTGCTCCAAACAAGTCATCGTTGTAGTTTCACTATAAATGTTTTTATGCGACGTTTCAGAAGCTAAAAAAAAACCCATTTTAGCCGAAATCACTCTGAACATTGGGTCTGAATTTCAGATCTTGTCTCGCTATATGTTCAAAGATATGATTTGAGGAAGATAGGGTTTTTTAAAGCTCTAGAATTCCATCTCAAACAGGTTATTGTGGAAGTTTTGGTCTATTTTTTTCTACAAAGCTTTATATTCTGAAATTAAAACTTGTTTGAGCCGAAATCATGATGAAGTTTGGGGCCAAATTTCAGATTTGCTATATTTTTAGAGATATGGTCCATGACATTCAGGGTGTTTTCAGGCTCCCGAATTACTCCCCAAATAGGTGACCTTGGGAAAATCATCATAATTCTCTCTCTGAGCATCTAATTCAAATTTCATAAAAAGAGATAGCAAGTCAACAGACTTTAGTTTGTTGGGTATCATTTTTAGAACCTAAGGTCGAAACAATGACACATGGCACATCGTAGAATTTCACTCTACTGAACCAGTCGATAATTAGGTCATCACGGGAGATTGGACATAATACTTTCTTCAAGAATCCAATTGTGATTAGAATTACGGGATTAGAAAGAGGACTCAGAGGGATATCAGAGATCAAAATTTTAGAACTTAAAGATATGAAATTACGGCGTTACAACTGTTTCAAGATCGAGCTTCTAAAAACAATAAAAAACGATATGAGGAAGTTTGATGGCAAGGATCTGGTAAATATTTTGTTCTACATGAGGCGCAACTGTTACAAAAGGTATATATTTCATCTTTATATTTAGAACCGAATCAATTTTTATGGTATGAAGTGCTTTCTTCTCGTAAACTGCTTGTCATGTGGTAAATTTTCACAGAGGAAATGATGGCACATTATGAGGATACAAAGAGAAACACCTTCTTTAACCAATTGATAAATCTCAAACAAAAGGGTTCAATGGCAGAGCACATTGAGGAGTTTCAAAAATTAAATATAAGGGTAAATGATGTTCTAGATAAGCAAAGGATTGAGGTCTTCATAGGGACTTTAAAGGATAACACTCAACATGAGGTTCGTCTTTGGGAACCTGATTCATTGGAGAAGGCATTCATGTTGGCAAGAAAAATTGAAAGTGGAATTATGGAAACAAAGAATCCCACCACTCACAAGTATACATATGGAAGTGTTTTTGCTCCTAGCCTTCCACAACCTACAAGGTTTACACCACAACAATTGGAAAAAAAAGATAAAAGCTTTGTTATATTTGTGATAGCAAATACACTAAAGGTCATAAGTGTGTTGAGAAGAAACTATTTTACATAGATTGTGAAGAGGAGGAAGAAAAGGATCAAGAAACATCAAAAGAAGAGGATATACACCAGGAACCAACCCCAGATAAAGAAGAAATGGATCTAACCATATCTTGTAAAGCATTGGCAAGAATTACTACTCCTCAAACTCTCAAGATAGAAGGGCATATCAAGAAGAAAAAGGTTCAAGAAGTGAAAGATCACATCCTGAAAGAAGAAATGAATCCAACCATATCTTGTAATGCATTGGCCGAAATTACCACTCCTCAAACTATCAAGATAGAAGGACATATCAAGAAGAAAAAGGTAATAGTGTTGATTGATTCGGGAAGTACCCATAATTTTATTCATTGTAAGATAGCTAAGGAATTGAATTGCCTGCTATATCCAACACGAGAGTGTCAAGTGATGGTTGCAAGTGGAGGAACCATAAATTTCTCTAGAATGTTCCATAATCTAAAGATATCCATGGGAGAATATGTATTGAATATTCTAATGATTTCCATTGCAATGGGTGTTGTTGATGTTGTACTAGGAGTCCAATGGCTACAATTGTTGAGTATAATAGCTTTTAATTTTCCAGAACTTTTCTTGAAATTTTATTTGGAAGCAAAGGAATTTGAACTAAGGGGTATCATAGGGAAACTAAGAAAGATAATCATCTCTAATAGAATGACAAAGCTTCTAAATAAATAAATATGAGGCGTAATTGCACAATTATGTTCGCTAGAGGTTCCCACATCGAAATCATCTATTTCTCTAGATCTTCAAAAAGTCTTGGACAATCATTCCAAGGTAATTGAGACTCCCAAAGGCCTCCCACCTATTTATGATCATGATCATTCTATTCATTTGATTCTAGGAAGTGTTCCTCCAAACATTAGGCCTTATAGATATCCCTATGCCTAAAAGAGTGAAATTGAACGTATGGTTACAGAAATGCTAGAGGCTAGTATAATTCAACCTAGTCAAAGTTCTTTCTCTGCTCTAGTAGTATTGATGCACAAGAAGGATGGGTCATTGTGCATGTGTCCAGATTATAGAGATCTCAACAAACTCACTATTAAAGATAAATTTCCCATTCTTGTCATTGATGAATTATTGGATGAATTGCATGGATTAATTTACTTCACCAAGTTGGATCTTCATTCAGGATATCATCAAATAAGAATGAATACTAAAGACATTATGAAAACAACATTATTGAAGAAAGATTCATTTTCATGGACTCCATAAGCAACAAAGGCATTTGAACATCTTAAAGAGGCAATATGCCAAGCACCGGTCTTAGCTATGCCAGACTTCACAAAAACCTTTATTGGGGAATATGATGCATCAAGAAATGGAATTGGTGATGCTTTAATGCAAGTAGAAAGACCCATTTCTTTTGAAAATTGGCCAATCAAATGAAAGTATTTACACAAAGCTATTTATGAGAAGGAAGTGTCGGCAAGACTACACGCACTTAAGAAATGGCGACCTTACATAATGAGAAGATCCCAGTTCAAACAATATTGCCAGAACTTGATGAGGAAGGAAAAATAATATTAAAACTTGGAGTAGTCACAAAAACAAGAACCTGACAGCTACAAAATCAATCAATTTCAGAGTATCTCATCAAGTGGAAGAACTTTCCCTCCGAAGATTCCACATGGGAGGACAATAATTTTATACAGAAGCATCAAGGACTACTCAAGCAGGACAACACTTTTTGAAAGAGAGGGGCATGTTAGGTCCCTATACTACTAGTGTAACCCCTTATTGTTAGTGCAACCCCTTATTGTTAGTGCAACCTCCTTATTATATTGTTGTGCCCATGTAGTCCCCATATTGTTATTATTGTGTCCCATAGAAGCCCACTATTGTTATTATTGTGCCCTTACATTATTGTTATGTCGACTCTAACTATATTATGACCCCTTAGACTCCTATATATAGAAAGGAGGTCTTATCATTTGAATCATCGAAGAATTTTTCATTTGTGTAATGTAAAGGACGTTACCCCCTCGAAGAGGCTTAATTCTAAGGCGTCGATCCTTCTTTTCTATCTTTTGTGAGCTAGTTTCATAAAAATATCTTTTGCACCCTCCTTAGCCTCTAGATCCACCACTTTCCCCTTCTCCTTTGTGCTTGGATTTTCTTTCCTCTAATATTGTGTAGCGGCATGCTTCCTCGGTGACTTGCACACTGGAACTGGCTTCTTTTCTTTATCCTTATTTGGTTTGGGGACCTCCCTCTCTTACGTAGGCTTCGACATAGCTAACCTCAATGTTGTAGGCACTGCAGCTGGAACCTCCATACTCACAACCTCTGGAGTAGCTCCTTTAGAGGAAATGGTCCCTCCCGTTCTTTCAGTTTCTGTGAGACCTAGTCCTAACATGATATCACAAATAAGCTTTCTATCTGACTCAATACTGATCAAACATGGGGTTTGTGAGAAAATCCTCAAAGAACTCACGGTTCATGTGCAACAAACAGCACAACACATAAATTCTTAGGATGCAAAGTGTTTCCCTTTGGACAGCCACACATAATTTATAGGTGAATTCTAATTCAAATTCGATCATTCCCCCCAAAATCATCCATAAATGCTAGATTGGCAGCAGATTTCCAAAGATTTTATTCTTAAATTTAGCCTTAAATGTTTCCCCCCCGCTCCTCTTAACTGTCTCCTCATTGTCAAATCATGAATAGTGATAGTAATGATCACTTTCTCAATGGGCTGTGCGGTCTCTCCCCTTATATCACATCTCCCTTCGTGCTTCTTCTGGTACTATGAAACCCTTCTATTTCACGTAGACCCCCTGTTATGCAACACTACAAACCGAGCAGTGTAGTTTATAGTTCCACGCCTCCTTGCAGCTACCTGGAGCACTAAGACTATGTTACTGTCATGTAGTAATTGGGCTGGATCCTTGGTGTATGGCTTCAATTGGCTTCCATTTAACTTTCCCATAAATGGATCTCCATTCAATTTCACGAGCTAAACTGCTTCACTATCAGTAATCTCTTTGATAACACATGGCCCCAGCCAATGCATCTGAAACTTTCCTGGAAACTTATCAAACTTACTTTAATATAGTAAAAGTAAATCATTTACCTTGAAGGTGTGCAATTTGATGTGCCGATCGTGCCATGCCTTTTCGCATTCCTCCTGAACCTGTTGATAGAATCTAGCCAAAAATCTATCTTCCTCAAGCTCTGTTAGTTGCATGAGCCTCTCTTCTAAGGCTCTACAGTCCGCCATTCTTGTAAAATCCACTATGCGTAGACTAGGCACATTGCACTCCATAGGAATCACATCCTCTATGTCATAGACCAACCTAAAAGGTGTTTGACCCATGAGCTTATTACAAGTAGTTCTGTAAACCCACAACACTGTTGGTACGTGCATGTCCCAATCATTCCTCTGTGCATTGCAAACCTTTGTCAGTGCATTCTCCAATATATTATTAAATGCTTCAACCATCCCATTGGCCTGAGGGTGATATGGTGTATTCTTCTGATGATAAACTTGGAATTCTTCTGTCAGCATGCAGATCATTTCATTAAGGAAATGCGTATTGTGATCACTCATCAAAATATTCAGGTAACCTGACCTGGTCAACTCATATTCAAATAAGAACTTCATTGCTTTCTCCCATGTACAGTCCTTCACAGTTTGTGCCTCCACCCATCTGTTCAAATACTTGGTGGCGGTGATGATATACCACGCACCCCTCTTCTTGTCTGGAGGCTGAATTGGTCCTACAAAATCAATTGCCCATTTCTTAAATGGCTGCAATGATACCTTCGGATTCAAAGGCAACTCATCCCTTCGCTATGGCCTGCCCATTCTCTGACATGCATTGCACGCCCTACAATATGCTTTGGAATCCTTATGCAACATTGGCCACCATAACCCAGTGCCTAAAATCTTTTGCGCTGTTGCTTTTCCTGCATAATTCCCTCTCGCAACTCCTCCATGAGCTTCAACGAGGACATTGTTTTGTTCAAAATAAGGCACATAGCGTCATAGTATCTCATCCAATCCCATCTTATACAAATGACCTAAATAAAAAAAAATGTTTGTTGCATGCACCATGAATTCCCTCTTCTGTTGACTAGTGTATCCTTCTAGAGCCGTTCCCGTAGTCAAGAAGTGGATAATGTCTACAAAGTGATTATCCATTACACACACCACAAAGAGCTATGTGTCAGGAAGTCCTTCCTCCAAATTGGTAGGCTCTTCGCTTATTTCAATGTGAGACAGATGATCTGGTCTTGCATTTAATCACCCTGGATTTACAATAACCTCGAAATCATACTCTTGAAATAATAGCATCCATCTACATATTTTTGCCCCAACATAGGCTTCTTGACTATGTACTTTAAATAAGAATGGTTTCTATACATCTTAAGTGCCTGCCTAGCAGGTAATGTCTAAAATTCTGGAGGGCATATACCATAGCCAACCCTTCATTCTCTATCGTCGAATAATTCTTTTCAGCCTTAGACAACTTCCTGCTTGCAAACACTATATGGTGATCCAATTCTCCTTCACCGGCCTGTGTCAGCACTGCTCCCAACGCAATGAATGACACATCCACATGCACATGAAATTCCTTCTTCCAATTCAGGAATACTAGGATCAACGTGGTGACCATTTTCTCCTTTAATACATCTAAACTCTACTGACATTATTCATCGCAACATAATGTAATTTCCTTCTTTAGTAGCTTTTCCATCGGTGTAGTAATCTGGCATAACCCTTGATGAACTTTTGATAGTATCCAATATGACCCAATGTTGCATGCAGTTGTTTAACACTCCTTGGAGCCTCCAAATTAGTTATAACCATGATCTTAGTAGGGTCCACCATTAATCCTTGCCTGCATACCACATGACCAAGCAAGACTCTGAAAGGGATGGAGAACAAACATTTCTTCAAATTCAATGTAATCTGATACCTTCGGCATGTATCCACCATCAAGCACAAACTAGCTACACGGCACTTACCAGTCTAAACACCCTCCAATCATCAAAATATACCTCCAAATTTTTTTTAATGAACTCTTTGAACGCCTCGATGGCTACGCGTGAGAAGATCATTGACACATTTTTAAGACCAAAAGTCATTACCGTATACTAAAATCATCCCTACTTTGTCACGAATGTCATCTTGCTCCTGTCTTCTGGCACGATCTTAATCTGATGGTATCCATAGAATGGTTAGTGAATGAATAGGCCTCTTTCCCTCCTACATTTTCCAATACTTCATCTGTGAATGGTATCGGAAAAGTATCATGAATGCAAGCATCGTTTAGCTTCCTGAGATCTACACAATTTCGTATCTTGCCCTCTTGTTTCTTTTCATGGACTATCATTGGGCTTACCCAATTAGACTCATCTATTGGTTCAATAATACCTTCTTCCAGCATCTTGTCTAACTCCAAGTAGACCTTTTCTTTATACTTGAGATTAAGGCAATAAGGCCTTTGCTTAATCAACTTTGCGTCTAGCTTCAAGGTAATCTTCATTACACCTAAGTCCCCTATTATTCCTTTCAAGTCTGAAAACCTTGTAGGGAACAAATATTGATACTCACAAAGCAACTCATCAACCTTGTCTACTGTGGCATCATCCCAATAGTCCATGATCTTCGCAAACTTCGGCGTTGCTTCTGTGCCAATATTCACTTGTCTAGTCTTTAGTGGCATGGTGATATCTAGATTCTTTATTTGTGGTCCCTCAACTTTGTAGTGACCTTCTTCCTCTGGGATATTAATGTTCCTTGGATCCTCATCTTCTTCTATAATAGACACATTGTAGCACTCTAACACATCGAGCAGCTGGGTGCTCCAATCTGGTTGAATCAAATCTAAGGGATCCTACGGTATTCTGAAGATTGTTGCCTTGACCTCCCGCAACACCTCATTAATTCATTAGATCCCATCCTCAAAGTTGAATTTCATAAAAAATCCCTGTCTCAAGATGTCCCACTCTTTAGTGCCATGGCAGAGCTCTATTTCTAGGTACCAATTCATTGGTATTACATCCAAAGTATGCGGAATAAATTCACCCACTTAGGTTATGGCTCCATTCCATAAACCTTAGTCCATTTAGCTAAATGATCACGTGGATAATTACTCCCATCATATTTCTCTGTTAGCTAAACTTTTGGGTGACCAAACTGCAATCTCATCATTTTTCTGTACTCACGCCACCCATCAAAATTGTCTTTATGTGTACCCCACCACCTTGCAGGCGTAGCGAGTAGTGCCAAATCTAGGGCTTGAAATAGATGCTTCTCTATTACCTCCCTTTCAAATGCATCCAAAAATTTATCTACATCAGTTAGACCATCATAATAAGGCAAACTCCTTACCTCTGATGATACACAGCACAATGATTTAGTCATCATGTTATAGCACAACGAAGATACTTTGTGCAACCTATTCTGCCAGTGTTCCAATTCCTCATCTGAATCTTATGTGTAGGAACTTTTGTGGTCCATGCAATAAGTCCACCCAATGTCAGATTAACCCAATCTTGGTCTCGCGTTGTTATTTTTTAGATCTGGTCCAAATCATCATCACTTTCACAATCGTAGAATGGTTTAGTATAGTGCGGTCCTTCTACAGGGTCCCATGGTACTACTACATAGAGTGATTTCCTTTCAAATGACATCATCTTGTTCTTCAAATTTATTACCCCATTCATGTTAATAGCCCAATTGATCCCAAGGATCACGAGGTAGGGATTGTTGTCATTAACAATCTCTATTACTTCAAAATCGGCCAACGTGCTCGTGCCTTCAATATCTACTGCCACTCCCTACAATCTTCCCATGGGGATAATATTTTATTGATTTTCCATCCTCAATTGAATCGGAGACTACTGTAGCACATGCCTCCCCATTCTTTCCCATGTCTATTTAGGCAATACATTCACATCCAACCCCAAATCCAGAATAACTTGATGCATTTCATATTCTCTTATTTGCATAGTGAGCCTCATCTCACACCTTGTTCTTTCCTTATGCTTACCAATTTTCTTGATTACACAAGGTCCTTCGAGAGTATTTACTTTACTGGCACACTTATTTATCAACTCCAATAATCCCTTCACGGCCTTGCTATCATGTAGAAGCTTCATACAGGTCTTCAAGAAGGTAGTAAGCATGGAGGGGTCCATTTATTCAGATAGCTTATCCTGAATTCTTGAGGTAGAGGCCTCAATGAAGCTTTTCTTTTCTTCCATGGATGTTTCTTTCGCGGGCTCCAGATCAAACCCAACCTCCTTTTCTGGAGCTTTTCGGACCCACTCACTTTCTTTAGTTTGCTTCCCTTTGTCTTCACCAGTCATCATTCTGCTTTGCAACATGATATTCACATTAGGATCCTCTACACAGGCTTCATCCCTCATCATCTGTAGGTTCTGGGTAGGTCGCACCCTCTTCTCCTGCATCTTGGCTATTAATATAGGGTAGTCTTCTATCGTGTGATCAAAATGAGTACAATATCAACATGATAGGTGTTTCAGGCTTTGTACATTCCCAAACTTAATGTCTTGGCACTCCACAATTTTAACTAATAACTTGTCCCCAACCTCTACCAGGTCCTCCTACTCCTCATCTCAGTTCGTGCCCTTGATATCCTTCGCGTGCTCCCCCAACTCCTTGATCTGGAGGATGCATTTCTATCTGCCTTCGATACGTGGGTGTTCTTTCCATTATTAACTCATAACTATGGAAGTTATGCTCATCATGACCCACTCATTTATAGAAGTTGCAGAAGAGTTGTTGTGATGTCTGCACAAATTTATGCAGTAAGTGGCAATTATCTATTACATGTTTTCTAGCTACTTGAAAGATAATGCACCACAGTGCAGGCCTTGTACTTAGCCCTACTTGAGCTTCTGGCCTCAAAGGCATCAATCCTCCTCCTGCAACATAATTCAGAAAGACAAGGCAGTGATATTTATCATGCCCCTGGATTTTTACACTTCAGGCACCAAACTTCCTCGCGGACCTCTGGTTGAGCTGCTCTCTCCTTCTTCAAACTTCGAAACTCTAGGAAACAATTATGCAAATCCACATGAATCTACGAAACTCCTAAAGAAACATCTTGAATCGGTGTCTCATGCAATCTCATCACAATTTCCAGGGCTTCCGCCTGGGTCCCAATCTTTTTCTATGATAAAGCAACCCTTAGGTGAGGCAAAAGCGAAGTTACAAACCATTTGCAGTGTTTTCCATCTATCATATTTGTTAGCCTCCTGCTACAGCAGGTTACTCATCTTTCATGATTGACATTTTTACATGCCAAATATGTCATACTTTGCATGCTGCAATGTTCCATATTTGCTACAGAGGCCAAAGAAGGATGCCATGAGAGTGTGCTAGTCTAAATGCCACTGTTGTTGTTCCAATTTTGATGTGCTATTCCAATTTTTTTAAGAATTTTTAGTTAAAGGGAGGTCCAAACAGTTTAATCTTGGTCTCCCTGGGTTTCAATTTCTTGTTGTAGAATATAGAGAATCATTATCTGTCCAAACAGCTTAACCTTGGCAGATTCTTAGACAGGTAGAGAAGCAAGTATACTCAACAGCTTAATCTGAGCCCCTGGATGAAATAAGAATAGATGTAGATAGGAGGGCAGTCAAAATAAAAAAAGGATAATCAGGGTTTGCTAGTTCAAGTGCACCAAAACCAACAGAAGAAAAAATGCTAGGTAAGTAGGTTGGGTAAGTAGCTTTGTGGTTGCAGAAATCAAACTATGTGATCCATTTCATGTTTTCAAAGTGTCATATCTATTCAGATCACAAGTTGGAGGCAATTTTCCATTTAAAGGACTTCAAGCGAAGCATGTCTAACTTCCCCCTTCTTCCTTATTCCCTAAATCACTCACTAATTTCCTTGAAGAGTTCAAGATCTGCTTGATATCTCCTAGTCTCATCATTTTCATATCAATTGCCTTGGTAAAGACCTGCTTTACTCAAGGAATGTTTATACTTCCTCTATCAGTCCTATTTCCCCTTTATAGCCTAAGAGTTATACACTTAGCGCTTTCTTGTCACAATTCATATTAACTACTAACTCTAAATATGTAACTCCCTATCTATCTCCCCTTCCCCTACTAAAACTATGTTAATAACTCCCCTATATACTTATTCCCTTCCCCTAGTTGAAATATAACCATAAATACACTTGGGAATTGCTAAGTTTATTTGAAACTCAGCAAGAATCCTCATTTCCCCCCTCAAACTATCTTGTCATGCATACCGAACCTCTTCCCATGCCTTTAAATCCCTTCAAACATAAAAAAATTCTGCTTCCGATCATAAAACCCTCGTCACGTACCTTGGGCCATGCTCCGATTGCAAAAGGGTTCTATTGGAGTCGTGTATCAAAACAACGGATAAGTGTGCCCCCGGTTGGTTTGGCCGATAATGATTTCATCGATCGACGTATCACTATGACAAAACAAAACAACGCATAAGTGTGCCCTCGATTGGTTTGGCCAACAGCGATTTCGCCGATTGGCATATCGCTATGACAAAACAAAACACACATGCGCGCTGCCGATATGGTTCATCGCTGATGGTCTGTTGCCGATCGCATATCATGAGAATCCACGCCATATATATATATAGGCCCCCTCCCTTATCCTTTCGCTGCCTTCTCTGTTCTACCATCCGTCCGATTGGCTGCGCCTTAGATCTACGGTGGGCAGGTCTGTTCACTTCCAAACCTATCGATGTGTCTGGGGATGGGCGTTTTTCCCCTGCCACGTTACCCCACTGACGTCATCCGTCGTACCGCTGACGTCATACTGACGTCACCCGCCAAAAAGAGCGCAAGTGCGAAATCGCAGCTTAGGAATCTCGGATTCAAAATCTGAGGAAGTTTTTGATGCGTGATTAGCGCTTAGCGCTAATCGCACATCGCTACGGGAAATAGGCCAAAATGGGGAATCTTTTTCTTCAGCAGTCGTTTTTGCCTCGAAAGGGCAGAAAAAGGGCAATTTAGTAGTTAAAAGAGTATCAAAAGCAGAAATAAGCCAAAACTCATGTCAAAGTGTATCAGTGTTGAAGAAAAGTGTATCAATGTTGCGGCAAAGTGTATCAACGAAGATTTTCTTAGTGCTCAAAACTGATAAAACATTAAAGAGCCCCCATCAAGTCAAAGAAACAGTAAAAGCAATTTAAAGCCTCTCAAATCACAGTTACTTCACATCAAAGTCACATGAGATCAGTGGACCAAAGCTCAAAACACGGTTATTGCAGAAGCATTGTATCGAGCCACCAAGGACACCATATTAACTCATTTTGATTTAGCTGCCTCCAACGCAGCTCAATAGATATTTACTTGCATTTAATTTCAGCACAAGTTTAGGTTTAAAAATCTTTTCCCGCAGACCTATTTAGGTCAGCTGTAATAAATACTCTTAGATATTTTCACTATAAAGACAGCCCTGAACAATGGAATAGGATTGGTTGTTAGTTGGCTGATTCGATCCAGGAGAGACTCGCACTGTATATCTGATATTTTCTATAATCAAAGACTACTCATAAGATTGGAGAATGGATTGTTTGTTGTGTTTAATGGTTGAAGAGTGACTGTGGAATTCTTGTGTTGTTACATGACTCAATAAGTGCTTCTTACCTCTGTTTTTTTTCATTCATAAATCACCATCTAAACAACAGAAAGAAAGATTAGCTTAGAACTTGTTTAAACTGCACTCTATGCTCAGTTTCTGTTGTTTCCTTATGTTTTCATCTGTTTTAGGGATAAATATGAATTCCACATGGCTCATGTTTGCCCTAATTCACCCATGTATGACAGTTATCCAGGGATTCTTAACTGCCCCTAGATAGAGCTCATTCACCTTCCCTCTGTTAAGCTGAGTGAGAGATTCTTAATTGCCTCTCATTCCTTAGATTTCATTTCATCTCTTTTAGCTTGAAGATTGTTTTATGTGTAGCTACCTTGCTTCATTTTCCTCTTATGACCAAGAAAATGCACCAGCAGTCCTACTCCTCGACTCCATGCCCAATGGTTTGAACTTATCACACTATGCATGCCTCTCTGCTTGAAAGCATCATCCTTCCTACCACCAAACACAAAACCCTTTGAACCCAATAGCTAGCCTAAAATCATCATCAACAAAATCATTAAGGGAGAGCCCTCTCTGATTGTAGGTAGGCTAGAACCTGCAGTCCAAATATTGGTTTGTGGTTACCTCGGTCGTATCCCTTCAGGAGCTTAGGGACAACTTGAGTGTTAACAAGATTCATGTTAGCTTCGCTGATATGGAATTTTAATCTCTAATCTATCTCCTGGCGTGTTTCACCAAGCCTCATCGTGATTTCCTTGAATCTAGTGACTAGTTGAGATTCAAACTTGGGTTTGTTGAATTCCTTATTCAGCATAGTCTGATTGTCTTCTAATGAAGCCATCGGGTTATCGATTCAGTACTTAATATACCATGTTAGTGTGTGATCTTGTAGAGCAGTGACCAACTGCACTTTCTTCATATGAACATCTATGATATTTTGTGTTGTCCACATGGCCTTCATGACGAACCAAAAGTGGTCTGGGTCATCATTTTTGTGGCCCTTGAAAATGGGCAACTTCATCGTATGCGACATATTGAATGGTGGCGAAGGAGGTGGTGGTGTGGGAGAAGGTGTATGTTGTGGAGGTGAAGGAGGAGGAGGTGTAAATGAATGAGGTATTTGTAGAAACCCTTGTCTTATGAACTAGATAATGCTCTGTGGTGAATCCTGTGCTACCCCCTCGTCATCCCTCAGAGGAGGCTCAATCAACGGGCTATATTCTGGGCCTATTCTCTATTTATCCCTGAAGAAATTTCCACTTCACATAGCTCCAAACATAAAGGTAATGGCATAACCCGATTTTCACACAAGAGCATCTTAATTCAAGTATTCAAAGATCTGAAATACTTACCTTGTAGTCCCTTGAATAAGCGCCACTCTACTTCACTGTCGCTGACCAAGGTATTAATCGCAAATTCTATCACAAATCCTCCTATGATGTGATCAAGCTAGTGATCAATAATGCACGTGATCTTATCTTCAGAGGCTTCGAATATTTTCACTAACTTTGAGGTTCACACTATTGGACCATCAATCCTCCAACTTCCTTGGTCATCTGCTAATTTAGCGATCCACTCGTATAGTTTGATCAGGAAGGAACATAAAAAAAATTATGTATCTCTGTGTATAGATATCTATCCAACCACTATTCTTTCGTCAGGCACAGATTTTTGTTTTCCTTCGCCGCAAATTCATGAATGTTTTTATCCAAACACTTCTCAATTTCTTTCTTTTTTAGATTATAGTGATGTGACATCACACATCTTTTTATGTAGATCTCGGTCCTAGAAACAAAACTATTTGTTGGCTTAGTGGGTCCTAGCCCAGGTTTAGAGTTAGTTTTCCAAACAAATCCCAACATTATTAGCCCTTTCAGCATCAATGTGCAGAGCGCAGACTGAAATCTCACCCGAAGTAGTATGGGGGGATGTTGGAACCAAGTTTCCACACCCAGAGATTAGTGTAATGTCATTTTATGCCCTAAAACTACCTTCATGCAAATCAATAAGCCTTTTAAGCTTATTGATATAACTTCCCTTAAACAACCTCTAGACCTTCGCAAAGGTCTACGACTGTCTTTCACAAACCTAACAAGTGAATCACCCACTTACGTGCCTCTATGATTACTCTTAACCCCGTAATTGCCTAGATCAGCTTAAGTGTTTGATAACTTTAACATGCAACAAGATATGATTTACGTAAATAGTTAACATCAATTGCATTCATACAAAAATATAAATTATGTAAAGTCGCGCGTCAATACAATATTAATTCATAAACTCATCATTCATTAGAGCATAAAAGTACATTCAATCATAACATAAGTAAATAAACAAAACATGGGAATTTATGGAATAATATCTTTATTGATACTTCAGTTCTAATTATAGACTCAAGACTTCCCTGTGTACTTAGCTGCAGGGGTCCACACACTTAGTTGTAGACTCTACCCTAGGGCTCTGCGCACACAGTTGTAGAGCCTCTCTTATACTCTAAGACTTCTTCACTCTTTCTTCTACTGACCCATTATGTTCGTCTTCATCATTGATATCCTGCCTTAGACTCTCTAAGACTCTCCTATTTATACAATCCCATGGTCCGTGGACCACGGGTAGATCTAAAAAAGATGACTCAACTTACATTAAATAAGGGTAAAACCATTTATTACATTTTACTATCTATGTGCTCCGTGACCATAATTTGCAAAGACCTTACACTTTATACAACAAAACTTGGGATTTTTGCCCCAAAACGTGGGGTTTTTCCCCAAAATTGACCCTAGGGGACCCTATCCCAACAACGTATATGTCACAATATGATGGTTGAAATATCTAAACTTATTGCTCCTGCAAAATCTTGCTTCCTAGGAATGACTTTTCCTTTCAATCATAGAAGCCAACTATCTTCATAACTTTTCATGATTGTTTAAAAAAAGAATTGGTGGAGTTTATTTTTAATAGTCCATCTTCCATGATAATTTGATGTCCTACTTGGCGAATCAAAACTAAGGATAAAAACATATTTTTAAAATGTTTGTACATTTCAAATATTTGGAATCATTCTCTCTTTGTTTCTAGGGAGAAATATTTTCATTGTGCCTTTTTCATGAGGTGTATATGTTATATCATTGGCCAAGAATATTGAGTTGAGCTTACATTCCTAAAATTTTGAACATAAGTCTTTTCTAAATGGAATATATTGAGTGGCTCCTGTATCCAATATCCATTCATCTTCTTAATCAATCCTGAAATAGAAATTAGAGACTAAAAGCACTTAATTTTGTATTTTGAAGAGCAGTGAATATGTATTCAGAATTTTCACTTTTTTTTTTATCATTTGTATATCATGTTAAAGTTGAAAGTTACTTTACCTTTAAGATCTTATTGGTTGGTGTTAGATTTTTTTTTTCATAATGACCAACACTATAGCAATGAATGCATACAACTTGACTGAATTTAACCTTATCCATATTGTTGGTTAAGATTAGGAGCTCTCTCTAATAGACTTCGTCTGATATTGTTTGATGCCTA
This sequence comes from Pinus taeda, assembly GCA_000404065.3. NCBI lineage: Eukaryota > Viridiplantae > Streptophyta > Pinopsida > Pinales > Pinaceae > Pinus > Pinus taeda. The sequence continues at coordinate 56,591 of APFE030756508.1, forward strand.
TTAAAAGTTACTTCTTCCTCTTCCTTGAATACTTCCTCTTTCTATATTGTTTCCTCTTCCTTGACTATTTTCTTTTCTATGATTTCTTTGTCTTCTATGGTTATTTTCTCTTCCTTGACTTTTCCCTTAACCTTGTCCTTTATAAGACCATTGTTTTTTATGTCCACTTACATCGTTATTCACTTGGGTTTCTATACCTTTTGAACTTTGAGTTAATAACTTACATGAGCTTGTATTGGTAAGGAAGACATCATCACTTGCTTATTTCCTCTCTCCAAATGTTTCATCATGTTGAGCTAACATGGCACATAATTGATCAAATGATATCTTGTCCAAATTTCCTACTGGTGTTGTCTGGTCTCATGGTCCTGATGAGCTGGATCGGTTCTTTAATCATCTCAATAACCAGTCCACCGCTATCAAATTCAAAATGGAAAAAGAAGACAAGGGTTGTCTCCTGTTCCTGGATGTTCTCATCTCTAAGAAGGAGGATGGTTCTTTTTCTCATCGGGTGTTTAGAAAGAAGACGCATACTGAGCAGTATTTGCATGCCTCATCCCATCATTTCCCCACTCAGAAGTTAGGGGTTCTAAGCACGCTTTCCACCCATGCTGTCAGAATTTCTGATGAAGAGAGCTTGGAAACGGAGAAGGCTCATCTTCTAGATGTCTTTGTGAAGAATGGTTACAGTAGACACTTGGGTCAAAAAGCCTTTCTCAAGGCCAAGAAGGAGCCGTCAACCCGGAGAGATCCTAAAGATCGTGCCCTGGGTGTAAACTTGCCTTACATCCAAGGGACCACTGATAGGATTGCGAGGATTCTGAAGAAATACGATGTGCCCGCGACTTTTAGACCTCTCAATACTATTTGTGGCTCCCTCAGGTTTGTAAAAGATCTGATTGACCCAAAAGACACGAAGGGCGTCTATATCATTCCGTGTTCCTGTGGGACACCATATATTGGTGAGACTGGTCGCTCGATTAATCAAAGGATTAGTGAGCATTCAGCTGACCTAAGGCATGGTAGGACCAAGTCCTCTGCCTTGGCTGAACATGTCGGGAAGACGATGCATCATGTCTGTATTGAGGATGCTCAAGTCATAGCTAGGGTTGTGCAGTTTCACCATCGCAAGTTTAGAGAGGCCCTAGAGATTGAGAAAAGGCCGAATAATCTAAATAGGGATGATGGCTGGAAGATTAGTAGTTGCTGGGTCCCGGCCCTGTCTTCATAGCCTCCTCAGGTCTTAGGGTTCTTCCCTCTCCTTTAGAGTTGTTTGCGGTGGTTGGTCCCTTTTCCTGTGTTTTTCCCCTTTAATCGCTATAGTTTGAGTGTGGTTTCGTCTTATTATTATGCGTATTAACCTTATTTCCTTTAGGCTATCATTAGGTTTGAATTAAACTGAGTTATTTAGTTTTGGATTTGTTGTTTGATGTTTTTTGGTTTTCCTTTCATTCCTTTAGAATTATAATATTCATTATAAGCCCAATCCTCTATATGTAATATCTTCCTATTAACTTGGTTACTTGAAGAATATTATTGGAATTATATTTAATATTTAAATATAGATTTCTTAATAAATATAGATTATTAAATTAATTACAAAATTACCTCTTGGATAGGAGATATAAAGTATGGACCATTAGATTTAAATAATATTATCATTAATGAATATATAATGTACCTATAATATTAGTTTAGTTTGAAGCAAGTTCATTAACAAATAAATAAATTCTTTAAGTATAAATTTACCTAATTTAACGAGTTTCCATAAATAAGAGTAATTTAATTCATCAAGGTTAGTATTTATTTGACTAAATATTTGCTAATAATATTGGTGGAATAATAAATTATTAAATAAATTTGGATTAAAAAATGTAAATTATTAAATTAATAGGAAAGAAGTTGGATTAATGACCATCATATTAAAAGGATAAATAAAAATATTACTAAATAAATATGCCTTATACCAATGGTAATATTTGAATTTGGATTAGTTAGGTTGTGGGATATAGTTATACATTTATTAATTTAATTAGGTTAACAATTGAATACTTTTATTTGTTGGAATGATGCGTTATTTAAATTATTATATTTTATTAATTTAGTTTCCAATGATAATATTAAAAATATTATTATGATATACCAATGATACTATTTTAATTTGAATTAGCTAGGTTTTGGTTATTTATACACATTTATTCAGTTCTTTTATTATTTGATTTACCGAATTTAACTAAGTTCTGAGAATAATAATAATAATTAAATATAACCTAGTTTTTATTGGTTTGACTCGGGTCCTTAGGTCAAAGTTAGCCGTTGGAAAGTTAGCCGTTGGAATCTCTGCACATACTATTTAACAAGCTAAACTAGATTGGTTCTTCAACTTGTCCTGACGATGAACCACACTTGTTGGTTCGAAACGCGTCGACAAAAGAATATCTATGTGATTACGCCGAAAAATCTCTAAACAATGTTATGGATCACAGAAGTCTAAATTCCTTAACTGTAAAGTCTCTAAGAAATGTTTACAAGAGGATGGAAGTCATGAAATTATTATTATTATTATTATTATTTTTCATCAAACTGTGTTCTATAGGATTAAATATTGCCTTACTAAATTCTTTTTTTTATGTTTTTAACTCTTTGTATGTATTCAAGTAAATCTCCTACAAACAATTTATGTTAAAGCAACTTTAATTGAAAATCCACCCATTTTGTTTAGGTTGTGTATCAAAGAGATCTCTAATTGTCTTCCAAGTAGTCCAAGCATATGATGCATTCTCTATATGAACATACATTTCTTCATTTACAAATGGTTTTATTAATGCCAAATATTTTTCATTTTGAGTTCAAACTTAGCTAGAGAATCAGCATCAGTGGGTTTATTAAGTTTTGCATCACCACTGCATATGTCTTTACATAATGCTTTATAAATTAAAGTTCTTTCCATATGATGTTCCATGTTTTGAAGTTCTATGAACCTTCAAGCTTCTTATTCTGAGAAAAAAGATTAATAAGTTTTGACATTGTGGATACTTTGCTGGGTGATAAATATATATGTAAGAAATCAGGAAAAGAGATGATTACCATGTAAAAATAAAATTATGAACGCACTACACACTACCCTCCAAAAATGGACTATTAGGGCTTGGTCTTGACCCTCGTATGTCGCTTGAAAAAAATAAATTTAATGAGTTTTGTACTTGGCTCTAATAAATTATTTGAGAATTTTGATACAATTTGCTTTTAAAGCTTTCAAAATTTGAGTTTATGTTTAGTTATTTCTTCATAACTATTGAAGAAATAAAATTTACTTACGTGTCCCATTTTTCTCCCTATCTAATTGTTTTTCCAATTTTTGAAGAAGGTTGTTAATTTTTGCAACACATCTGCTTTCTATTTCGTGATAGATGACATTTTGACTTATAATATAATTTCCATTCGATAAAATATGTTATCTCTTCTTCTCCTTGGAATATCCAATCATCACACACTTCATATTTTTCAATTCTAGCTTAATTCTCTTTTCCTTAGAAACTAAGGAATAGCATACAAAACCAAAAACTCAAAGATGTTTAACTTTTGGTTTGAAACCTTACCATGCTTCATATGGTGATCAGGCTCATCATTGGGGAAAATATATGGACCTTAATACACCTCCAAGCTTACTAAAATCAAATTTTCTCCTAATTCCTTACATGTTTTAATTATATTTTTCTTAATGAGATGAGTAAAAGTAAGATGTTATGTCTAGTGGTCTAATGTGCATTGATTGTAGGTTTTTGGGAGGAAATTCTGGCAACTTATGGATAATTAAGGTGCAGGAACTCGAATGAGACAAGAAGGATAGATTATATGAGATGGATCTTTCTCATTAAGTTTTCACTCATTCGAAGATCCCTAAATCAAATCACACTAGCTCAGAGTTACAGGCAGTCGAGTCATGAGGATCTTTGGCAGTTGAGACAGTGATAGTTAAGAACCAGTTTAACTTAAGATTAGGAGCCAAGCCTCCCTAGATTTAAGGAAGTTGTTGGCAACTTCAGTTTTATAAATAAGGAGGCCTAGAGCCTCATTTGGATCCAAATTTTTAATGAAAGATAACTAAGCACTTTCAAGTTGAAGGATTGTGACAAACACTGTTATGTATTTTTTTATATGTTAATGAAAATGAGCATTTCCTTGATCCAGCACTGAGTTGACTCAGAGGGCTAAAGCTCTTGGGTTAGGGCCCAACCCTATCAGTAGAGGTTCCTCTTAATGTACTTGTATGCTTATGTTATTTCATAGAATACTTGTTGAATTTATTTTGGCATTCTTTCATTGCAAGTATTGGTGAATTTGATTAGTTTGCTTCCATTTGTGCATAACTTAAGTAGTAGCTTTAGAGAGATAAAGGAATACCAAAAAGGATAATAACATGTGGATCTTGCCTCATTCCTCCCTTCAGGGACCATGGTTTGAGGGAAAACTCCCATTCAGCTAAAAAAAGATAGAATTATGATTTATTATGAAATTTAGGGTTTTCTACTAATTAGGCCAGCATCTTTCAGTTTTCAAGGATAGGTTGTAGTTGTTATTTATGATATATCCAAATTTGTATTAGATTTCACGGTGTTTCACAATAGGCTATAAGTATTTCCATGCATTAACTAGGCAAATAAATCATGAAATTATGTTTTCTTATGTTGTTGGAAACCTTTCTTGTTTTGACATGATTTATGGGTAAAATTCCAATGATGTGTATATTTTAGGAGTTTCAATAGTCCAGGAGGACTTCATATTAGTAGCCCTAGCCTAACCTCACCCATCCATGATCGCCAAAAGCCACTAAGTCCATAAACCGAGTTATCATTTCATAAGAACAACTTGCTATGCTTGTTGAGAAAATCCAACCATCATACAAACTTTGGTTTGAGTCCTAAGGAAGTCCTAACCACTTCCTTGCCTTGACCCTCCCATCACTCACCTTCCCTAAGCCCTATACCACTTTCCAAATAACTCCTTATGCTTTCGGCCTATTCCTATAGGAATACAGGGGATTGTGTAGGTGAATTAGGAAATCCTATAGACATCTTGTAGGACGACCTGTAGTGGTCTGCTTTGAGGTCGATTTGTGAAAAATGTATCGCAAAAGATAGGAGAAGACCTATTCTTGCCTCTCAGCCATCTGACCCATCACAACCATCTCTCTCCACACCTAACCCACTTGCCATACAATCAAGAAGAATTAGCATTCATATTTTCATGAAAAAAAAGACAAAAAGAAAAAGGTTGTTATGTTCATTCATATGCACATCAGTTGAGTGTTTGATTAGATCATATTACATGCTTAGGTTAGCTAGGTTTTCACATGTGTTAGCTTAGAATTCTATTAAAGCAATATATCTTAACAAATAGCTAGACGAGTGGTGTGCGTTTAAGAATTTATTTCAATCTTTCATTACTACAATATATTATATTTCAATTCTCTCAATTAGGGTAAAATTTCCCTTTCTCCATTGGTAATCAAATTTCTTCTAAATCAATAGAAGGTTGGTTTGAGACCCTAGTGGTATATCACCAGCTCAGCAGTAACAAAGAGTGGACCCATTGCATCTATTTGTGTATACATCATTGTCACCTCCAAGTTTGTACGAACCCTGGGTTGATGAAGTAAATGTTGGGTTGTGTTATATTCTTTCCACGACTAACCTACGTAGTGAACCAGGGGGTTAGAGGGGGGGCAGAGCCCCCCTTTCGTTGTGCCAATTGCACAGCGGGGGGGTCACGGGGGGGGCGGTAGCCCCCCCTGTCCGGGGGGTTTGAGGGGGGCGGGTAGCCCCCTCTACAGGGTCCGGGGCGACGCCCCAGGAAAATTTTTTTTGGACACTATATTAGGTTGGGCAAACCTACCTATGGTTTCAGTCCATGGTTTTGGACACGATGGTTTTCAGTCCATAGTATTGGATGCTTTGGCATGCATAAATATGTATTGTAAAATTGAAACAAACATAATGAAAAATCAAGCTCGTAGTCCCGGTTTTGGGATCCAGGGGAAAATCTCTATGCATATGTGTTTTATGTGTTATGCTCTCGCATTGTTTATTTTCTTTGTTTTATAATTCATATGCAGGTAATTTCTGTACAGGGTTAAAACCTACAAAGAACAGTTGTGTGCATACACGAGCTCCCTTCACTGAAGTAGCTTATATAAATATGAGTATGAATTGAAAAAATTATTGATTTGATAATACTAATTCACCCTCGCTCTCAATATTATTTCCAACACCCACTTTGAATTCTTCACATTGCATGTGTGTTCAAGTAAACTACAGTCTTACTATTCGAGGGTGGCAAAGTTTACTAGCCAACTTCAACCTATAAAACCTTCTCTCATGTGCATTGAAAGCAACTTTTTTACCTTAATATGCTCAATGGGAGAGGTGAAGAACAAATTCATACATGTGCCTACCTAATGTCGATCTACTATAGATGCATGCATGTTGTTGTGGGGCTTCATATCATGATGGGTCGAAGGAGAGGTATGCATACTACTGTTGATTTGATGATCGATCTATGCTTCTATGGAGATGCTAATTTTCTTTGCTTGCTTCTGCACATCTCTTCATAGCTTGATGATTCTGTTAGAGTCAGTATGGTCAGTCCTCCGTCAGAGATCAAAACTCTTTATGCATTTCATTTTTAGGTGTCCCGCTCCATTCACTCAGCTGCATTCCGCTAGGGGCATGCCATAATCTGATGGAAAAGGTCATGCTAGTCACTTCCCCTCATGTCTGGCTCTTGTTGGCTCAGGTCTTTTGTCAATGATCACTAAAGTCCATGACAATCAAGGTCTGGTCCTTTATAGGACAAAAGTCATTTTCGATAGTTAGGTCTAGGGATTCATCAATTTGGTCTTCAATCATGTCCAGTAAAGCCATGCAGGCCAGAGTGAGGCCCTTACAAAGTTATGATTCAGAGAGTTTCA
>APFE030756508.1:63580-82175 GCA_000404065.3 Pinus taeda
CAACAAGTGGGAGATTGTTGGGTTGTGTTATATTCTTTCCACGACTAACCTACGTAGTGAACCGGGGGGTTAGAGGGGGGGCAGTGCCCCCCCTTTGCCACGCCGATTGCGCAGCGGGGGGCGGGTAGCCCTCCTCTACGGGGTTCGAGGCAGCGCCCTGAGAAAAAAAAATTTGGACCCTATATTAGGTTGGGCGAACCTACCTATGGTTTTCGATCCACAGTTTTGGACGCGATGGTTTTCGGTCCACGGTATTGGATGCTTCGGTATGTATAAATATGTATTGTAACATTGAAATGAATATATGAAAAATCAAGCTGGTAGTCTCGGTTTTGAGATCCAGTGGGAAATCTCTGTGTATATGTGTTTTATGTGTTATGCTCTCGCATTTTTATTTTTCCTGTGATTTAGAATTCTTATGCAGGTAATTTCTGTACGGGGTTAAAACCTACAGTAAAATTGGTAGCCCCAGGGGTTGCAACATTCTTACTGCAATACTGGTGCTCATCACTTTTTGGCACCGTTTCCAGGGAGGCTTTTGAATAGATTTGATTTGTGATTTCTTTATTCCATTTCTTATCTCTTTCATTCTGCTTTTAGCTTCATTTTTACAAGATAGTTGTAAGTTGGTTTTCTTTCCTTTCCATTCTGCAAGAGATTCCATTCAGTAGTTAGTTTCAATTCAGTTTGTCTTTTCAATTCTGAAATTAGTCTTAAAGCTTGAACAAAAAACAACACTTCTTTCATGCCTTGAAAGAATGGTGATAACTTAGGAAAATTTCTACCAAATGCCCCCGCCACTTCAAATAGCCAACCTTCCCTCTTCTTTGATGGCTGTGAATTAGAGGACCTCTTAGGTGAACAACCAAACATTTTTGAAGAGATTATAGGGGAACAAGAAGAAGAACCCATTCCAACTGACATAATGGATGAAAATAGAAATGAAAGGGGAGATAGAGGAAGAATTGATGGTGATTTTCCCATCAGAGAAACCAATGGGGATGCCAAGATGAAAAACATAAGCCCCTTTTCTCTTCCTCACTTCCATGGCTTGACCTCAGAAGATCCATATACTTTCTTATTTGAATTTGTTGTCATATGCAGAACTTATGATTACACCACTGATGATAAGAAGTTGAAATTATTCCCATCGACTCTCAAGTATGCAGCTCTACTTTGGTTCATGTGTTTACTTGTGTATAGCATCATCACCTGGGCTCAGATGCAGCAAGCTTTGAAAAATAAGTATAGGGACTACTGTAGGTCCAAAGACACCAAAGAGGAAGTTTTTAGAATGACCTTGGGGCATGATAAGTCCTTAGAGGATTATGAGGAAATATTCCAGCTTAGCTACAAAAGGGCCAGGCGCACACTTGATCCTGAGTCACTTAATCTAGTCCTTCTCAGGGGGGTTAGGGAAGATCTTCTGGACACCCTAAACCTAATATCAGGAGGGGACATCTACCAGCTACCCTATGAAGATATCGAGACCATATTTAAGAACCATTATAGGGTAGCTAGGATAAAGGGTAGGGGTAGTCAAATAGTGGCCAGCTCATCCTCTTCCAACACATCTATAAAAGGTGAAATTGGAAACATGTTGGATTATTTTAAGAATGAAATGTTGCAAACCCTTGCCCTACAGATGGAAACTATGCAAATAAAGAGGAAGGAGGAGGAAGAAAAGATATCATTAGCCATCTCTGCCCCATATGCACAAGGAGGCATCCTAGGAATGAATGTCCATTAAACCTTATAGAAATTTGTTCGGTCTGTGAAGAAAACCTCTCCACATATAAGTGCCCTTCTCTACCTAGACTAAAATTTGTGTATTAGGGAACTAAATGGGTGACTAAACAACTCTACTACATAAATCAAAGGAGGCCTCATGGGCCTCGACCATACCAGCAGGGCATACAAGGGTCATCCTATGCATATTACAACCCTAACCAAAACACATCCATTCCCTTTTGGGGGCACCCTGCTCATCCCTCTTGGTCTACACCTTCTCCCTAGTCTTTTGCACCTCAGTACCATTCCTAGTCAACCAACTAGCCATTTCAATCATATACTCCTCCACAACCTCAGTGGAATGCACCACCCCAGGGGTGGAGGCCCCCATACAATAATGCTCTAGATTTATTGCCTTCACCTCCTACTCAACCACAACTTTTACACCCTACTCCACCTAAAAAACCACATATGCTTTCCAACCAAATTTGAGCCTAAACAATAGATAGGCGCAATAGGTCTACAGTGGAGAGACATCCTACCATGCTTATGCTCTGGAAATTCAGGAAATCAACCTGAGGTCTGAGAGAGTACTCCCAGATAACTAAGCTCCATCTCCACCCAAGGAGAATGAGGAGGAAGGAGAGGAAAGTATTCCTAGAGTGAATCTACTACCATTTCTTGAAAGATTAACTCATCTAGTCCAGCCTACCCCATAAGAGAATGAACTTCTGGGTGAATTGAAAAATATATGTGTCAAAATTCCACTTCTCCAATCCATTAAGGATGTACCTATTTACAACAAAATTATTAAAGAGAAGTGTTTCAAACATCCACGGAGGCAGAAAAGAGACACCCCTACCATTAATGTCAATGGATAACTATCGGACTTAATGTTGGGGCACGTAATTTGCCCAAAGTATTTAGACCCTGGAAGCCCTGTAGTAGATGTGCACATGAATGGCACCATTGTCCCACATACCTTGATTGATCTTGGGGCTTCCATTAATGTAATTACTAAGGACGCCATTCTCAAGTTGAATCTCCAAGGTTCATTAAGAAATACCATGACAGTCTTGCATCTTGCAAAACAACCCACAATAGCCCTTAAGGGGACTGTTAAGGATGTGATGGTCTCTATTGACTCCTGGGAATACCCTGCATACTTCCTAGTTCTCCAGCCTAAGACCAAGTTTAATGGTTATCCTCTCATACTTGGGAGGCCTTGGTTAGCCATTTTCGACGCCTACATTAGCTACAGAACTGGAAACATGACTATTAAAAATGGGCATCTATCTAAGAAATTGGTCTTGTACCCTCCTGCTCAACCATCTTTAGTACATTATTTATCTTTATGGCTAGAAGAGGAGGAAGAAGATGAAGTCTACGACTCCCAACTCTATACCCTAGAAACTTCCATGGGAGGAGGATAGCCTGATGAAGATGATTTGATTGAACACATCATCCAAAATCCAATTCCTAACACCTTGTCTCTAGAAGAAGTAGTGAAGGAAACCAAGCAAAACCATTAGATTGGTCTATGCTTAGCTGACTCAAATCCTATTCATGTGAAGACAATAGAATTCGGCCCTAAAAGAACTCTGAAAATCAACCCCTCTCTCTCTTTGTACACCAAGAAGAAGAGTTATGTAATATGATAAGAGAACATTTCGATGCCTTTTCTTGAAATTACAAAGAGATGAAGGGAGTGCACCCCTTGGTGTGTACTCACCATATTTATAGCAAAGAAAGTTGAAAACCAGTCTGACAACCCCAAGGAGAATGAATCTATCTCTCAAGGATATATTCAAAGAAGAATTGCAAAAGCTGCCAGATGCAAGATTCATTTACCCTATCTCGGACAATGAGTGGGTGTCTCTTTTGGTGTTGGCTCTAAAGAAAAATGGGAAGTGGAGGATTTGTGTTGATTATAGAGAGTTAGAAAAAGCAACAAAGAAGGACCATTTCCCTCTACCTTTCATTGACCAAGTGTTAGATGGCCTGGCAGGGGAAATTTTTTCTCTTTCTTAGAGGGGTTCAGCAGATACAATCAAATCCAGATTAGCCCAGAGGACCAGGATAAAACCACCTTCACGTGTCATTGGGGTACTTTTTCTTATAGGGTCCTTCCTTTTGGTCTATTCAATGCCCCTACCACTTTCTAAAGGGTAATCCTGAGTATCTTTGTCGAGCTAGTCCATGATGCAGTAGAAATTTATAGGGATGAATTTACACCCTATGGGTGTGATTTCCAAGAGGCTCTCTCTAACCTGGGTGAGGTGATGAACAAATGAATTGAAATGAACTTATCCCTTAGTCTTGAAAAATGTGAGTTCTTGATGATTGCAGGGACTATTCTAGGTCACTCAAAAGGGTCCTGAATCCACAAAGGAAGAGGGATGTCCAAAGTGTTTTAGGTTTAGTCAGATACTATAGGAGATTTATAAAATATTTCATCAAGTTAGCTTCTCCTTTATTTGGGTTGTTGACCAAAGACTCCGAATTTTTATGGTCAGAAAGTTGTCAAGAAGCCTTGGACACCCTAAAGGACAAGTTGACTACTGCACCTATTCTCTAAGGCCGAAATTGAGCTCTTCCTTTTCATATACATGTTGATGCCCCTCACAAAGCCATAGGAGCAGTTCTAGGCTATATAGATGACAAGATACCTTACGCCATTTACTTCATCAATAAGAATCTGTCGAAAGACGAGATGAATTACATAGTGATTGAAAAAGAGCTCCTAGTTGTTGTGCATTCATTGAATAAATTTAGGCATTACATGACTAGTTAACAAACATTTTTACATACTAATCATGATACAGTTAAATAATTGATGAATAAACCTGATGTAAATGTCTACATTATTAGATGGTTAATTTTATTGCAACAGTTTGATTTAACTATTATTGATAACCCTGGCAAGAAGAATGTTGTTGTAGATTTTTTATCTAGATTGACTTTTCCTGGATGGGAGGAAGGAATTGTTGATGATTAGTTACCAAATGAACACTTATTCACCATTTTAGTTCTCTCTCCATGGTTTGCTAACATAGAAAATTACTATGTGTCTACACAGTTTTCACCAAACTTATCCTCCAAGGAAAAGAGCAAGATTGTAAGGAAGAGCACCCCATTCACTTGGATTGGGGGCAATCTCTTCAAGCTAGGTTGAGATCAAATTCTAAGAAGATGTGTTAGGGAAGAGGAATTATTCAACATCCTTCTGACCTGTCATGATGGGCCTTATGGAGGTCACTTTGCAGCCAAAAGAACAACATTCAAGGTACTACAAGTCAGTTATTACTGGCCCACACTTCACCAAGATGTGAGGAGGTATACCGGTCAGTGTGATTAGTGCCAAAGGATGGGTAAACCTACCACAAGGGATGAGATACATCTGCAAGTGATTTTAAAGCCATTTGACAAGTGGAGCATGGATTTCATCACGCCCATTGACCTTCCATCCAAACAGAAGCAGTACATCATTGTGTGCACTGACTATTTAACCAAGTGAGCTGAAGCCAAAGCTAGAAAAGTAGCAATAGAAGAAAAGGTGGTTGAATTCTTAAGGGAAAATGTATTTTATAAGTTTGGGTACCTATTGTGGCCACAACTACCACCCTATTAAAACATGCTCTGATAGCAAATTTTAAATGGGTCCCCTTGAAGCTGGATTTTTCACTTCCTCAAATGACATGCTTTCATCTCAGAAACTCTAATTCTATGCTGGGTTAACCCTTCTATTCTTAATGGTCAGGACCTCCCCTTGAAAATATCTCTACAACATGATTTATTGATAACCTTCACTCTCGTTCCCTCATCGGACCTTTCTCAATCCTCATAAGTGTCTCTGGAAAAATAGGCCCGCGTATGTAATCACCCCTACCCTTACTATGGCCATTCGTGCACTTAACACACAAAACCCTCTATCGTACCTCATTTAACTTCATGACTCTTTATAGCTGAAGTCCTTCGCAAAGCATACATGAATCATCCCTTTTCGCTCATCGCACTTCGCCTCGATCGAAGGGAAAAGGCTTATTTATTATGAATGAATAAGAGCGATGCGAGTATGTCCTCCATCGCATCGTAAATCGCTAATCAGCCAAGCCCCAAAGCTATATATAAAGGCACATAAATATTCTAGACCCGATGGCCATATTAACAGAGGTATATTATGTTTCAGATCTGGGACCCATCGCTCATTGCTATCGGCGGGGTCCGGAATCTATGTATATGGTGCACCATAACCACTTGGACCTACCGATGATTATAAAATCGGGCACATTAATTTTCAAGTCTGGCCTTATGGCCGGATACACAAGTTTTTCACTTATATCCTTGTGTTTCCAAAAAAACGTTAAAGTCGTGGTTTTCCAAAGGGAAGGGCAACATTTCAGACCCGAAGGGATTTATGAATCCTAACATATATGTGTTTCGGGTCTAAACCCCCATCGCATATCACATATCGGTGGGAGCTTGGGTCTTATGCAAATATGCATCGTGATCTTCCGAACCCAACGGTATTATCAATTATATTTCATATATGTTTCAGATCTGGGGCTATATCACGCATCACTATTGGTCTCATCCCCAAAGCTTATATATATAGCGTGCCTCTATCTGCCAGACCCGTCGACAATTGTGAATCTGGACATATAATATTTCAAGTCTGGCCTAAAGGCTGGACTCGGGTTTTTCTATGTATTTCTTTGTTTTCGAAAGATATGGAGGGCGGGGATTTTTCAAAGGAAAAAATTCGATAGGGGTGATGTTGCGTGTAATATGCCATCAGGATGTGCCATTGTGACTCGTTCGCGACACAATTTTTTGCTAAACCAAGGGCCATTTTCTTTCACTATAGCTCCTTTTGATTTCGCAGCTCCTTATGATATTTTAAGTTTCGATGATGGCGAGGGCTATTCTTGAGTATTTCTATCATATTTTTATAATCACAGCTAATACGAATTATCTCTACAGGCGAGTTTTAGTGGATCCAGCCACAAATGAAGGCGTTGCATGTCTGGATGACACCTCTGTGCCACCGATGTCAGTATTGCAAAACACACTCTGCTAAAGGGGAGACAGACCACCATAGTGCATAATGAAGGTGCTCCTTCAATTCAGTGGAAGCATTCATGACAGCGCTAACCCACCAAGATGTCATCATCAAAATATACATTACAAAGCATGCCAGAAGTGGGGATGATGGGAGCATCTTTAGTTTCTTTCAAATAAAAGACAAAGAATGATAGCCACTCCTCGCAAGTGATAAGAAATGATACACAGTCCTCCCTTGTTCCAAGGAGATCCATCCATTTCCCCAGGAAGGAGAATGCTTCACCAAGCATGACCTCAAATTGTTGGCAGTTTCACCAACCTTTTGCATTTGTACATACTGATATCTGTAATGATAGGAGGGAACTGAAAGGACATGGAAGGCTGAGGGTCATTCAAGGCCGCATAAGTATTACCTCCAAAGAAGGGAGAAAGGCTTTTGATTTTTGAGAAGAACAGTTTGGCTTTGTTGTGAATAAGGAAGACTATTTTGGTGGAAGAAGGAGCCTTTAGTTTCAGACTTATTTGATTTCTCTTTTATATGTTTTGGATCAGAGTGTTTTTGCTGGCATGAATGTAAATGTGATTTTTATTTATGCATATTGATGACTTACAGTTCATTATTAGTCTTGTTAGATTGAATATGACTCAGTTTCATGGTTAGCTTGTGAATGTTCTCTGATTTGAAACTAAGTTAAACATTAGTTGCAAGTTTTAATTCCATAAAAGGAATGTGGATTCCTATATGAGTGATTAGATTGCAATTTAGATTTAATATAGTCTTGTCTAGCTGTGAATTCAATGATTGATTCATTTGGACTTGAATCTATGCATGATGTTTAATCTTCTTTATTATGCTCATGCAGAACATATATATTATGTTGAACCTCTGTATTATGCTCCTACAGGATAGATTACGATAGCTAGGACTAGATTAGAGTAGTTAGAAGTAGTATAGATAGGATTTAATACATAGAGGTTAGCTCTTTTATTTTGTTGATTTAATTGAATTCTTCCTCCCGAAAGCATTCTATCAATGCATTTAACAGTTTACATGGTCCCTTAAAACCCATTGGAACTAGCCATTCCAAATGAACGCAAGTCTAATTGGGGCTTACAATCAGGTTAGTTCCCCTTGTTGGCATAGCCAAAACTAGCCATGTCAACAAATTGGCACTAGAAGGAGGGCCTGAACCGCCATCCACAGCTTTTCAAAATTTCATCTATAAGTGCCACGCATGGATTCAAAAGAGTTAATGTATGGATCATAGAGGCCGAAAATACCACTCAACCCATTTGAAAGAGCCTCATTTTTTTGAAGAAACAGAGACCCCTCTAAGTCCTGTTTCTGAGTCACCCAAGGAAGAGAGACTGTGGGAGTATCCTGTCACTCAAGAACAACCAATTAGAATGATTACTTAGGTTTATTGTCATTCCCTCTCTTAGCTTCCCATCTTTCACTCTTTACCTCCAACAACTAAGAGAAATCCAAGGATCGTTACCCTAAGTAAAGATACATCTGCTACCACTTCTCTTGAAGATATTGTGGTAGAATCTTTGCAAAGTATCGACACCGCTTGGGAAGAAATTCCTATGGATTCCCCTTCTAAAGGTAACTCCTCGCTTGATTTTGAGAATCCTAACAGAGAAGCCTCCAACCAAAACTTCCCTATCCATAATATGGCCAACGTTCCTCCTCCAAGTCGGAATCAACCTCCACCTCCTCTTCCAAGTGGGAATCAACCTCCACCTCCTCCTCCGGTGGGAATCCACCCCCAGCTCCTCCAGGAGCACTCCCTCCCTGGCTTGCACAAGATGTTGTAGTGGTACATGGGCAGCGACATCCCTTACCCAAAAGTGCAGCAAGAGTGTTACCTAATTTCGACCCTGAGCGGGGAGATACCGCTGATAACCATATTCGCTATTTCTTCCTAGCCTTGCGCAGGTTGGGGTCGTCAATGAAGATGTGGTGTGCCACCTATTCTCTTTTACTTTGATTGGTGCAGCCTCCACATGGTATTTTAGCTTGAGAATAGTGTTGATAACCTCTTGGGACGCTTTTTAACAGTCTTTTTAAACAAGTTTGGTGATGAAAAAACACCTGCAGCCTTAGTTTTCGAACTATCCCATCTGAAAATGGAAACCAACGTGAAAGTCAAGGATTTTAACATTTGATTCAACACTCTATTCAACAGAATCCTAGCTAATGCTAGACCTACTAATGAAGTGCTCATGGAGTTCTGTGTCTCTGCTCTCCCTGTACCTACAGTGATGTAGGTTAAAAGGAGTAATGTGAAAACCTTACAAGGTGTTATCGATGAAGCAGTGAAAGTTGAAAATGAAATGATCAGCCTCACAACATGTCATTATACAACTGAAGTGAAGAAAGCCTCTAAATCATCCAAGAAGAGTAGTGGGAGTGGAAATAAAGTGGCTAAGACCAAAGAAAAGGATAACACAGATGTGCAAGGTTTGCAACAGATCACTAAGAAACTAACAAACACAGTCATCGATATGAAAAGAAATGCTGAAGAGAGTACAAGTGGGAAGGGAGGAGATTATAATAACAAAAAACCCTTCAAATCTTTCTATCGAAAGAAAATAGAAGGTGGTCATGGTCAACTTGCATTGTCTGCTCCACCTAATGAAGGGGCTTTAAACACAAAAGTGTTAGCTCTTATTAGATCGCTCCTTAACAAAGAAGAACCTATACTAGAGCTCGAACCAAAATAAGGAGATGAGGAGGAATACCAAGTAAAAGAACCCTTGTATGAGGAAACTCAAATTAATGTGTTGTGGGATTTCCATAGTGATGAGAATGATGATGAAAGAGATAACACTGTAGAAATAAACGCTAATGAAATCCACACACGAAGTAAAGGACCACTCCCAGGTGTGACAAAGCCCTTAGACCGAACAAAGCATGATGTTCACCCTGTGAAAGCATCGGCTCCCAGAGTTCCTATGGAGAAGAGTAGGCTTGGCGATCAATCCAAGAATGCCCTTGTTGCAAGTCACCCAAAGAAAGAAAATGCATCTCCCACTACAGCGAAAACTACTCAAGATGGTAAACTCCCACCTAAGAATGGAAAAACAGGTATGTTTACTCTACCCTATCCTGTTTATAACATTGATTACAATATTGTGGATGATCTCAAGAAGTCTATGGCTAATATCACATATTTTGACTTGTTAAAATTAATGCAGCAAAGAGATTTGTTGCTGAAAGCTATGAATGAGAGTAACTACAAAGCCCGCACTACCTCAAGCACCCAAACCAAAAGGCCAATGTCCAAACCTGTTAGTACCACTAGTGCAACCCAAATACTGCTAGCTATGGAGGCCACGTTATCTAAAATGAATTGAAAACCCCAAGATGTCAGCGCAGCCATGATAGGGAGGAAATCAAAATCTATGACTCCACTGTTCCTCATCACGTTTGAAATTTTCAACATGAATGTCCATGATTGCTTGGTAGATTCTAGTGCCTCATCCACTGTTATGCCTTATTCTATTGCTAAAAGACTTTAGGCCATACCTGAAAAAACTAGAACTCAAATCATGCAATTAGATAGGAAAAATGTGAAAGTAATTGGAGAATTGAAATATATGTTGATTTGAATGGCTGCTAAACCACAATACACATAGGTCATTGATATAATGGTAGTCGACATACCCGAAGCCTATGGAATGCTACTTAGTAGGGATTATTCAGCAAAACTCAATGGATATTTCTCAACTGATTGGTCTCATCTCTTGCTGCCTCAGAAGCGAAAGGGTTATATGCTGAGAGTCGATAGGTAAAGATACATGAAGTATGTGGTAATGGAACTAAATGGTCCCAATAAACCTGTAATGTTCTATAACTCTATCCTTGGGAATTATAGTTTCGATGTTTATACCACAGAAACTTGTTTTGGAGAATGCCATGTAGAAACAATCAAGGAGGCTTTGACAAACACATAGTTTGAGGAAAGAATTAAACAACCCTACAATCCAGATGATGAGCTATCCTGTATTATAATGGATGATAGGATTAGTTTCGTAGATAGTAGTCCAATTGATGTAACATTAGTCTCTACATTTTGGAAACTCTATTTGGATGTATATAACTGCTTTCAAGGTGCAGGTGTTGGAAACATTCTCATCAATCCAAAAGGGAACCAACATCTGATGGCCAACCATTTGGAGTTTCTATGCACCAACAACATGGAAGAATGTGAAGGATTGTTGCAGGGCCTGAGAAGGGCCATTGATACGAAAATGAAAAATATTGTAGTTGGTGACTCACTAATATTTGTGGACTGGTTAAAGAAAAGGATATACTACAATTAGCTACACCTGGTAAAGTACCAACATGAGGTATGGAGCTTAAATAATAGTTCTACTTCTTTTAATATCTCATACCTACCTCAAAGGAAAACCAAGACGTTGATCTGATAGTTGGTATGGCCACAAAACTTTTCCCTGATTTTAGATTGAAAATGAATAAATGTTATAATGAATTTATTTTTATACCATCTGTGCCTGATGACATCTTAAATTGGTAGGTGTTCAATGACGACAAGCTTATGAATGGGAATAAAGAGGAGTCTAAGCCCCACCAACAAAAGCTTTGTAAGGTGCATCCAAGCTTGGGGCCATTGGTGAAGAAAGAGTCAAACAAAATGTTGGATGTTAAAATCATCTTTCTGGTTGGACAAGCCCCCGGGGTAGCCAATCTCATGCGAGTAAGAAAGAAAATTGGAGACATCAAGTTGTATTTCGATTTCAGAAACTTGAACCAGGCGTCGCAGAAAGATAGCTACCCTATCGTCATTAGATATGTTTTCAAGATGTAATTGAGTATTGGTGTCTAACGAGGATTAGTGTAAGACAAAGTTCCAACACTTATGGCTAAGCCCATTCCAAGTTATGGAAAAAATTGGTCAGGGAACTTACAAATTGAAAACTTCATAGGGAGAAACTGAAAAACTCCCTGTTAATGGCCAGCATCTCAGGGGACACTTCCAATAGCCACCAAATGGTGGCTACCTCCTGAGTAGGATAGGATTCATTTTAGTTTTGCTGTTAGTTTAGTTGTATTTATGTCTTTTCCTTTTGTTTTCTACAAAGTCTATTTTCCTGCTATTTTGAATCACAGTCCTTTCAGCCAGCTGACTAGTCCTCCAGTCTCATTCTACCTTTTATATTTGCCCTCATTCACCACTCTTGGCCTTTCCCTTCCTCATTAATTTTTTGATGATTCTATTGTTCTAGAATCCATCATTTCCATGCAAATCAAACAAACTTTCTGTCAGCCCATGAGCACTTGAAAATCAACTGTGAAATTCAGACCAAGCAACTCATTGGCATCTGTTGAGAACTGGGAAAGGTCTATTGATAACCTGGATATCTGGAGCATGTAGGGGCATCTTTTTAAAACAAAATGTGTAACTACAGATGGACTGGCATGGAGGAACACTGCGTTTTGAATAAATTCCACTTAGACCTAGCCTATACTTGCTTGTAAGGTTTACAGTCATTCTCCATTGGTCCCATCCACCACACTAAATTGTCCTCTACTTATTTCCTACCAATAAACCTCCTTTCATGGGTTAACCTCATTGTCGTATACCCTATGGCAAATCCAATTGTGCTCTAGTCCTTCTGCCTGAAACTAGAAGGACATATTTAAAAGAAAATGAAATTTTAAGTCCTTGTGTGAATGTGGGAGGATAGATTGTTTGGGAAGCTTGTTAGAGTAGGGACTATTGCTAGGCTTAGAGTACCAGTTGATACAGCAAGCCCAACCTAGCTTAAGTGGTTTAAAAATATGGCAAGATCCATGACTGCGCCCCATTCAATCATATGAAATATAGCATTGAAACTCTTTTATAAAGTGCAGATGAACATATACACATAAATTTTGATGAATGATAAAGAGCTGAGGTACACACCTAAATGAGTAGTGCCAAACCAGTGATGGCCCTGAAAGGATTTTGAAAGTAGGCAACGAGTAAGGGAGGTCAATAAATTTCATAACACTGCCATTGGAGAATGTCTGTCAAAACCTTATGAGTTAGTAGAAGCTATTTGTCTTTATCCCATCTGAAGCAAGTAATTTTGAAGTGGAACCCATGCTTGCCCCTCTGTACAGTTTGTATTTCAAGTTCATCATAATACCCTGATGTTCTATTGATCAAAGGTTTATTTGGAAACAGAGATAATTGGTTCACCCAATGGTTTGCCATTTGTTGTGGCCACAACTACCACCCTATTAAAACATGCTTTGATAGCAAATTTTAAATAGTTCCCCTTGAAGCTAGATTTTTCACTTCCCATAATGACCTAATTTCATCTCATAAACTCTAACTCTATGCTGAGTTAACCCTTCTATACTTAATGGTTAGGACCTCCCCTTGAAAATATCTCTGCAACATGATTTATTTATAACCTACATTCTCATTCCCTCATCGCACCTTTCTCAATCCTCATAAGTGTCTCTAGAAAAATAGGCCCACATATATAATCTCCCCTACCCTTACTATGGCTATTCGTGCACTTAACACACAAAACCCTCTATCTCACCTCATTTTCCATCATGACTCTTTATAGCCGAATTGCTTCGCAAAGCATACATGAATCATCCCTTTTCTCTCATTGCACTTCGCCTTGATCAAAGGGCGAAGGCTAGTTTATCATGAATGAATAAGAGTGATGTGAGTAAGTCCTCCATTGCATCACAAATCTCTAATCGGCCAAGCCCCAAAGCTATATATAAAGGGTGCATAAATATTTCAGACCCAATGGCCATATTAACAGAGGTATATTATGTTTCGGATCCGGGACCCATTGCTCATTGCTATCGGTGGGGTCCAAAATCTATGTATATGGCACACCATAACCACCCAGACGCGTTGATGATTATATAACTGTGTGCATTAATTTTCAAGTCTGGCCTTATGGACGGATACACAGGTTTTTCGCTTATATCCTTGTGTTTCTAGAAAAACATTGAAGTTAGGGTTTTCCAAAGGGAAGGGTAACATTGCGGACCCGAAGGGATTTATGAACCTTAACATATATGTGTTTCAGGTCCATAGTCCCATCGCATATCGTCTATCAGTAGGAGCCTGGGTCTTATGCACATATGCATCAATATTTGTCGGACTCGACGATATTATCAATTATATTTCATATATGTTTCGGATTCAGGGCTATATCACGCATTGCTATCAGCCTCGTCCCAAATCTTACATATATAGCACGCCTCTATCTGTTGGACCCGCTGACAATTGTGAATTTGGGCACATAACATTTCATGTCCAGCGTAGCGGCTAGACTCGAGTTTTTCTGTGTGTTTCTTTGTTTTCGAAAGATATAAAGGGTATGGCTTTTTCAAAGAAAATCTGGTAGGGGTGATGTTGCGTGTAATATGCCATTGGGATGTGCCATTACGACTCGTTCGTGGCATGATTTTGGCTAAACTAGGGGCCATTTTCTTTCACCTTTTGATTTCACAGCTCCTTATCATTTTTGAAGTTTCGATGATGGCGATAGATGTTCTTGAGTGTTTCTATCATATTTTTATAATTATAGCTAATACGAATTATCTCTGCAGGCGAGTTTGAGTGGATCCGGCCGTAGATGAAGGTGTTGTATGTCAGGATGATACCTTTGCGCCACCGGTGTCGGTATTACAAAACACATTCTGCTAAAAGGGGGACAGACCACCATAGTGCATAATGAAGGAACTCCTGCAGTTCATTGGAAGCATTCATGATAGCGCTAATCCATCAAGATGTCATCATCACAAGATACATTACAAAGCATGCCAGATGTGGGGATGATGGAAACATCTTCAGTTTCTTTCAAAGAAAAGATAAAGAATGATAGTCACTTCTCAATGGTGCTAAGAAATGATACACAGTGTTCCCTTGTTCCAAGGAGATCCATCCATTTCCCCAGCAAGGAGAATGCTTCACCAAGGGTGACCTTATCTTGTTGGTAGCTTCACCAACCTTTTGCATCTGTACATACTGATCTATGTAATGACAAGAGGGAACTGAAAGGTCATGGAAGGCCAAGGGATGTTCAAGGCTGCAAGTATTACCTCCGAAGAAGGGAGAAAGGCTTTTGATTTTTGAGAAGAACAGTTTGGCTTTATTTTGAATAAGGAAGAGTGTTTTGGGGGAAGAAGGAGCCTTTAGTTTCAGACTTATTTGATTTCTCTTTTATATGTTTTGGATCAGAGTGTTGTTGCTAGCATGAAAGTAAATGTGATTTGTATTTATGCATATTGATGACTTACAATTCACTATTAGTCTTGTTAAATTGAATATGATTCAGTTTCATGGTTAGCTTGTGAATGGTCTCTGATTTGAAACTAAGTTAAAAATCAGTTGCAAGTTTTAATTCCATAAAAGGAATGTGGATTCCTATATGAGTGATTAGATTGCATTTTAGCTTTAATACAGTCTTGTCCAACTGTGAATTCGATGATTAATTCATTTGGACTTGAATCTATGCATGATGTTTAATCTTCTTTATTATGCTCCTGCTGAACATATATATGATGTTTAAACCTCTGTATTATGCTCCTGTAGGATAGACTAGGATAGCTAGGACTATATTAGAGTAGTTATAAGTAGTATAGATAGGATTTAATACATAGAGGTTAGTTGTTTTATTTTGTTGATTTAATTGAAGTCTTCCTCCCAGAAGCAATCTATCAACGCATTTAATAGTTTACGGGGTCCCTTAAAACCCATTGGAACTAGCCATTCCAAACGAAATTAGGTATAACTGGGGCTTGCGATTGGGTTAGTTCCCCTTGTTGGCATAGCTGAAACTAGCCATGTCAACAGTACCCTAGAGAATTGGTCTCCGATTAAAGCAGTCAATTTACATCTCACATGATTGAGAATGTGTTAAGCCAGCACAAGATCAAGCACAAAACACCCACTCCCTACTACCCACATTCTAACGGGAAAGTGGAGGTAACCAATAGAGCACTAGAAGGAATTCTTACCAAAGTGATTAGCATCAGCAGAAAGGATTGGGAAGACAGATTAATTGAGGCCACTTGGGCCTACAATACCACCTGGAGGACACCATTGGGTTCACTCCTTAGGAGCTGGTCTATGGGAAGAAATCCTTGTTGTCCATTGAAGTGAAATAGAACACCTTAAGAATGGAAGCAAAACCAGATCTAGATCTCACCAGGGCACAACAAGAAATATTTCTCCAACTAAATGGGTTAGATGATTTTAGGATGTAGGCCCTCCTTCACATAGAGATGACTCAAGTTTGGAGGAAAATCTTGCATGAAAATAATATAAAAGACAAACAATTTCAAGAAGGTCACTGGGCTTTGTGGTATGATTCTTAGTGCAAGGATTTTAAAGGTAATTTAAGGACTAGATGGTTAGGGCTTTATGTAATAGAAAAGTGTCATGATAATGGTGTTGTGGAGATAACAACCATTGATGCAGAGGTTATCCCTTTGTTTGTCAATGGGTATAGATTAAAGATATACAAAAAGACTTTGTCAAAGCAAGAATTCATCAATAGCATCAGAAAGATAGTGATGGTGGTAGAGCAAGTATCAGCTTCCACCCCATCAAGTCCCTGAAGAAAAAAGAAGAGAAAAACAAAAACAAAAAAAGGAAAAAAATAAGGAGACTCAAGTGAAAACCTCCATGAGCCACCTGAGTCCCACTATTGGGTTGAAGACCTATTGAGGCGGCCCAAGGGTGTGTTAAAAAAAATAAAAACAAAGGGGAAAAATAAAAATATCTATGGGTTAAAACCTCTTTTGAGGCACCTAGGGCAGGAAACTAGGATGAAAACCTCCTTAGAGGCAGACTAGTTGTTTTATAAAAAACAAAAAAAAAAAGGATACAAAATATGTTAATTATGTTTTGTAGGTCATTAAGAGGAGGATAAGCACAACATGAGAGGGACAACAGGGCCTACAAGAGCCATGTTTCAATCCACCCATATCATATCTTCCACTATTCATCTATTCTTCCACTTATAAACCCCTCCAGCTCATCTTGCACAAACTCTGTGTTTTCTACAGGATTCCCTGTAATCCTACAGGAGTTTCCTGTAGGAATTATAGTGACCTTGAAATTCACAAGAAAGGTAGCCCGAAAGAAAGGGTATGACACAAGCCTATGTCTGGATGAAAAATCATTTATTCCACCACATCATAGCCATGCCTTTCATCACCATGTCATCCTTGCATCCATCAAAGAAATCAATTTAAAAAAATACAAATTACAAAAAGAAAAAATAGAAAACAAACAGAAGAGAGAGAGAAGAGGGAAACAGGAACAATACCCAGAGGAAAAATATCTCACCTAGCATTCCCTACCACCCTTATCCACTCATTTCAACATCTCGTATGCTTCAGAGTTGAGAAAAGGTATGAAAATTTAGCGGAGGGCAACTACAAGACATCTTGTAGGTATCCTTTAGGAAACCTTATAGCAGCCTATTCAACAATGGAAACCACACAGTTTGAAACAATCTTCAGAACAAGGACACCAAGGATGAAGAAACTGCTCCAGATCTCAGCAACAACAAAAATATCACTAGCATCACTCTCCATCACCTGCACATCAAAAGAAGCAAGCATCAAAAGAGGCAAATACACAAAAAAATATGTAGCAAAAACACAACAGAGAGGCATCACTCTCCAACATGCATCATCAACAAAGCACCTTTCCCAAAGGTATGTCATCTTACTCATTGTCTCTCATTAGTACGATATGATCAAAACTGTAGTATTATGTGAGAGTTGATTTTATAAGAAAAAGGTGACCAGTTAACTTGGCCACATTCGGCTTGTGTCAAAAGTTAAATCAAGAGAAAGAGGGAATAAAGCCAAAAATGGTTTGTTACACTGAAATTTGTCACCATGACAATCTGCAGTTAATATGGCTCCATCAATAGTCATATTATCCTCCTTGTCAAGCCTTATACCTCTGTTCTTCATGTCAAAATTCAAAAAAGAGAGAAAGTCACTAAAAATCATGTTTATCTCTGGGTACGCAGGTTCTCTCTACCTTGCCTGCGTGTACGCATCCCAAGCTCATTGTACCTGCGTACTTGTACGCTCTGTAAGTCAAGGGATGGGTGCGTACTCCTCTAAAGGTCAAAAGGCACGAGTTTCATCTTAAAAAAGTTACTTGTGGTCACTTCTAGAGCTTTCTAGAAGAGTGTTTGACGTGTATTAAGTGCCTCCAAATAATTCATGCATCCCTATGATAGAGGAACTTATCCCATCAAGAGAGGAGCTACCCCATCCAAAAGAGGGAGTATCCCATTGATGTTGGAACTGAATAACTTCCTCTAGAACATTATAAATACAGGCATTGGGCCAAGGGAGGAAAAGTTGAAAGCTGAACATTCCAAAGAGTAGATGCCGCTGGAATTAGGACTTCCATTGTAAGCTTCTGAGGAGAGATTACCATCCTTTCTTGTTTCATTTGGAAGTGGGTGAGCTTGTCAAAGTAGAGGAAAACTCTTGCTAGACCCTGGGAGGAACTTGCACAACACCGAGGCTCAAGTTGTAATGGTTTCTTTTGTTTCCTATTAATACAAATAAGTCCATTCTTCTCAATGCTTTGTTGTTAATGAATTGTTTCATATACTCCTTGGTCTATATGTTGAATATGTTTTGTTTTATGAGATGTTCAGGTGTTATTTAGTGTATGCAGGTTTCAAAGTGAAGGAGGAGCTCATCTGGATCGACGAGGCTGGACTGCTGCAACAAGCGTTGGACTTGAGGTAGGATCGAAAAACACTTGGT
>APFE030756508.1:119024-132324 GCA_000404065.3 Pinus taeda
ATTTTGGTGAATACCATGTGCCATTTTTATTTTTATTAATACTAATATTAGGGTTAATAATGTTTTTTTGCATGGTATTAATAACAATCTAGTCCATGGTATTTGTTCCATAGTATTTTGCCCTAAGGTTTCACCTAAATATAACACATTTTTTGAGTGTTCGTAAATATAAGGTGACTTATGGAGTAATTTATAAAAAAATGTTTTATTTGTTTACCATACCTCTCGTTTATTTATATTTTTATTAATTTACCATACCTCTTTTACAAATATGGTATTTGGCCCATAGGATTCACTTAAATAAAACCTGTTTCTTGAGCCTTCATAAATAGAACGAGGGTTATGGACTAAATATAAAAAGAGGTTTTATTTATTTACCATACGTCTAGTTTATTTATATTTTTATTTATTTACCACCTTTTGAGTAAGTATAAAAAGACGTTTTATTTAATTACCATACCTCCACTTTACTTATATTTTTATTTGTTTACACCCTTGCATGTATACAAGGTGACTTATGGAGTAAATATAAAAAATGTTTTATTTATTTACCATACCTCTCATTTATTTATATTTTTATTAATTTACCATACCTGTTTTATAAATATGGTATTTAGCCCATAGGATTCACTTAAATAAAACCTATTCTTGAAAATGGTCGAATGGAAGGTTGTAACTCCTAATTTCAAGGGCTAAATTTACCTTTTTTACCCTCTCCCTTAAAATAAGGTGGGCTATTTGAGGTGATTTGTAAAAATGTACTATGATACAAAATATTCACCCACTAAAAATTTAAAACCCCTTAATTTCGCCAAAGGGCGAACATTCGCCCCTAAAATTTTCTATGTTGAGTAGACACCATTGATGAAATGAATATCGACAAGACCCTCAATTATTTCCCCTTTATGTCATGTCTTAGATAGGTTTAGATTCCTTAAGGAGGTTACCAAAGAAAGATCAAGGGAAAGAAGCCCACAAGGTTGGATGGAGTGCTTCTTGATCTTGATCTTGTATTGTAATCTTTCAAGCTCTGTAATTTTACTCTTTGAATTAATATCGAAGCCCACTGAGCTGCCTATCTGAGGATAGTTTCTATCATCCGAAAGAACCTGGAACTATAAGGCGAACGCATTTGAAGACCTATGGAGAGGTCATAGTGCGCGCATGTTCGGTTGAGGAGAAGAAACTCGTGTTTTAGATATGCTGTTCAATAATATTCAAATCGATTTTGAAGTAAGTCTTACTATGCTTGCCCAGAATGGTAATCAATTATAAACCTCTGAATGCCATAACTCAGGTTTTTCATTACCCTTTACCAAGACCAGAAACTAACATGTAGAAAATCCAACACAACAAAGTATTCAGTAAGTTTTATATGAAATCTGGATACTACCAAATACAGATCCAAGAAGAGGATAGACACAAAATTGCCTTCACATTCCCTGCAGGTTTTTATTAGTGGAAGGTGGTTCCATTGGCCTCAAAAATTCCCCTGCATTCTTTCAAAGATGAATGGATTTTATTTTTTGGAAGTATGATTTTATTGTAACATATATTGATGATATTATTGTACATAGTCCCGATCTTGAAACACATTTCAAGCATTTAGAAATTTTTCCGACTTAAGTTCAAAAGCATGGTATAGTCCTTTGTGAGAAAAAAATGGTTTTATTTCAAGACAGTATAGATTTCTTGGGGATTAATGTCGTTAATGGGAAAATTCAAATGTAGCCCCATATTCTTACAAAACTGTCTCAGTTTCCAGATGAATTAAAAGACAATAAAACTATTCATAGATTTTTAGGTGTCTTGAATTATGTGCACATATATATTCCCAGATTGTCAGAAAAGACAGCTCCGATTAGAAAACATCTCTGAGAAGGATGGTTAGTAGAAGCCATTGCAGCAATTAAAGAACTCAAATCAAAATGTCAGCAGCTTCTAAAGCTTCAACCACTAGGTGATGGCCTTTTGATTTTACAAACGGATGCTTCTAATAATTTTTGGGCAGCTGTTCTTTTTTAGAGAAGGAAGAATGAAGATGGACAGGAAGAAGAAATAATTTGTGCATATGCATCAGGTGAATTCTCTCCTAGTAAAAAGAATTATTATATTGCTGAAAAAGAAACTCTAGAAATATTTAATGGGATATAGAAATGTGAATTATATCTGGCACCTATGAAGTTTCTTATAAGAACTGACTCTATGAACTTCAAATATTTCTTATCTTCTAAAATTTCAAGGCAACTTACTAGAGGAAGATTACTCTCATGGGAGATTTGGTTTCAGCAATTTGACTTTGATGTTGAATGGATACCTGGTAACTCTAATTTTTTAGCAGATTCTTTAACTAGAGATATGAATAAAGCTTTTGTCATAATTCCATGAAGATTTTTTATAATACAGATTTGTTGTTCAATAATCTTTGAATCGATTTTGAAGTAACTCTTACTCTGCTTTAGTTCCCACATTTTGGTATCAGAGCCCCATTCAGATCTGAAGTCTATAAACTACAGACAGAGTCTAAAGCTAGCCAAGAAGCCTTCGAAAATCATTTGTTATATAATTGTTGATTAGATAAAAGTTGCTTTGGTCAATCTCTAGTATAGTTTATATTTAAGTCATGGTCAATTTCTTAAGATCATTCTCTAATATAGATAGACGAACTATTTCTGAAGTCGATTCTCAGTCCATTGAAAGTGATATTATTGAACATGAGAAAGTAGAGGATCTTGAAAAATTGAAACCCACTTGTTTTAAGTTCAAAAGAAATTTATCCGGTTCCATCTTTGTTCAGTGATCCAAAAAAAATTGGCATAAGGAAGTGGAATTAAAGATTAAGATTTCTGGTCCATCTATACAGATAGTTGGTTTGATTTTATTTTATGATGATGAAATAAAAAAATTCAAAAAATATGTCCAAGAGAAAAAATTTGCTTATTTGCATTTTGGAGGAATAAGGATAGGACTAGCCCCATTATTTTTCCATGGACTTAATAATCTTTGTATATCTGAAGTTTTTGATACCCGACACCAGAACTATGACCATGCTCGTATCGGAACCATACTAGGAAATCTGTCTTCAGGTTGTCAGTATGGTACCGTTTATCCAGACTATTCTATTAGTCTATGAGATGTCCACTTAAAAGACTGCTAGAAATTATTAGTAGGTGTCCAAGATTTAGAAATGGTTGAAGATAATGAATATCTTTCTGTCTTAGTCCAAGCCTCTTTCCAACTCATGAACACTATACATATGAAGTTAAAGCAACCAGTGTTAAAATATTGTGTAGCCATAGGAGTCAGTAATGCTCAAATTGAAGGTGTTCCCTATGACAAAGAAGCCCTTCCCAGTGACGGGGATATTTAGTACAAATCTTTGGCATCAACAAACACTCCACGAAACAAAACAAGAAGAATGTCTATAAGTGATGGTTGTGTATGAATATTGCTTGATAGATCATCAATACCTAAGCTAATATTTATGCCGCAAAAGCATGTTTTACCAACCATTCCAGAATCTGAGCAACCATCAACTAGCGGTCGCAAATATTTTTCACAAAATGTATATAGCCATCCATCCACAAAAACCGTTGTATCTATTCCATCAGACCAGTTGTATATTCCTAAAGAAAAGCCATTCCTTGCTATTAATAAGATGTTAAGAACATATGTATCTAATTTCTCCCCTGTAGAAGAATTTCAATATGCAAACCATAGATATGTCAAAGGTGGAAAATGGCTACCAAAAACCAATTTTTGTACTTCTTATTCTCAATCCAAACAACCAACCACTAGCGCTGATTGTGCACCATTACTTGAACATAATTCCCAAAATCCTAATGATCTTGACCAGATCTATCAAATCGGAAACTATCTAACTACTTGGTGTGCACACGCCGAAGATGTCCTTGATGATTTAGGTCGGCAATTAAATTTGATAAATGCTAATCTTATGCTACTCTATGAAGAACAACAGTCTGAGAAAGTTGCCAAGGAAGAAAGAGAAAGAAGAAAACAGAAGAAAAGGGCTAAAGAAATTCCAAAATTCACCTTTTATATGAGCACTCCCAACTATTGGGATAAAGAAGAAGAGGATGAAGATACAGAAGAAGCATTTACTACCACTAGTGCAGAAGAGTCAACTTCAAAACTTTCTGGTAAGTTGACTAGTGTAAAAAAGGAGGCATATAAAGCTGATAAACAATTTTCTTCAAAGCAAGAAATTATGACTCTAGACGAGGCAGCCTCTAAATTTTCTTCTTTTATCTTACCCTCTATAAACAACCAAAATAAAGCTCATGTCTTGAAAGAAGTCCCAAAATACCCGCGCATTGAAGAAGACTTATATGCTGCAAATACCAGTGGGTATATTCTTGATTTACATAATTCATCCAATCCCGAAGAATCAATCAGGATATGGATTGGTGCTCATATCAAATGTAGGTCACCACCAAATTATATAATCTTTCTATCCTGGTCCTCACTGAAAAAGAATGGTCGGAATTGTACATGATTGGAGGATAGGACCGTCAGATGAAGAAAGAGGAGCAGTCATGGAAGCAATACTGGCCACTCTAGAACTATTATTGAAAACTCAATTTGTCCTCGAGCTAGTAGATGAGAAAAAAACATCTCCTTACAGATCTAAGCCCTATGGAATTAAAGGATCTAAAATATCTTGATCACTTTGGTAAAGATTTCATGGAAAAGGTCTTTAAGGCAAGTCTTTCCAATGACATTGCTCAAAAAATTGCATTTTTGTCTAAGCTTCCCAAAAATTTGGGAGATCTAATCATGAAAGATCTCGACGTCTAGAACAAAAAAATATATCAAATCTATTGTGTTGATTTTCTCTTTAGATGTACAGAAAAGGTTAAATATCTTGCTGGTAGAAGAAAGCACATGATATTACACCTAGTTCAGCAGTCTGCAAAACAGTGGGACACCCTTTAAAAAGAAGAATAAATTAAAGAGATATGGAAAATTTAGACCAAAAAGAGTGTCCAACCCCCCAAAGCCTTTCAGAAAATTTAAATTTTAGAAAAAAGAGAAAGAATCCAAGAAACAACTGTTGTTTTATTTGTAAGCAAGAAGGCCACTTTGCACACAAATGTCCTAATAATTCTTCGAAATTAAAAGCTTGTGTTGAAATTGAGGAATTTCAAGATGATTGGTCTTTAGTTGCTTCAAAAGATGAAGTTTCTGATGTATATATTTTAAAAGAAGCTTTAGATGAAGAAGATATGACTCATCCCATTGTACAAAAAAAGAATATTTGTAATTATTGTTCAGATAGTAATATTTCTAAAGAATTTCACCATAGTGATCAAACATATGTAAGTGAAATAGAGGAAACAGAGGAAACTACAGATGTTTCTGAAGATGAGTTTGAAGCTCCATCAATTTTTGAAGGACTGCAAAAAGGTAAGCAGCCAATCCCACAACTGTCTGAACTCAATTTCTTCTATCAAATGATTTGCATGATTTTCAAGGAGTCTGAATCTATCAACAAAAGTGTCGAAATTATCATCTTGGGGTCCTTTTCCTAGTATTATAAAAAATCTTCCTGGAATTGTGACAAAAGCTTTATTCATATCTCTAGTTAAAGAATCTGCTAAAAAATTAGAGTTACTAGGTATCCATTCAACATCAAAGTCAAATTGTTGAAACCAAATCTTCCATGAGAGTAATCTTCCACTAGCAAGTTCCCTTGAAATTTTGGCAGATAAGAAATATTTGAAGTTCATAGAGTCATTCCTTATAAGAAACTTCATAGGTGCTCGATATAATTCAAATTTTTGTATCCCATTAAATATTTCTAGAGTTTCTTTTTCAGCAATATAATAATTCTTTTGACTATGAGAGAATTCACCTGATGCATATGCACAAAGTATTTCTTCTTCCTGTCCATCTTCATTCTTCCTTCTCTCAAAAAGAATAGCTGCCCAAAAATTATCAGAAGCATCCATTTGTAAAATCAGAAGGCCATCACCTAGTGGTTGAAGCTTTGGAAGCTGTTGACATTCTGATTTGAGTTCTTTAACTACTGCAGTGGCTTCTGCTGACCATACTTCTCGGAGATGTTTTCTAATCAGAGCTGTCTTTTCTGACACTCTGGGAATATATCTGTGCACATAATTCAAGACATCTAAAAATCTCTGAATAGTTTTAGTGTCTTTTAATTCATCTAGAAACTGAGACAATTTTGTAAGAATATGGGGTTGCATTTGAATTTGCCCATTAACGACATTAATCCTCAAGAAATCTATATTGTCTTGAAATAAAACCATTTTCTTCTCAGAAAGTACTATACCATGCTTTTGAACTTAAGTCAGAAAAATTTCTAAATGCTTGAAATGTGTTTCAAGATCAAGACTATGTACAAGAATATCATTAATATATGTTACAATAAAATCATACTTCCTAAAAATAAAATCCATTCATCTCTGAAAGAATGCAAGGGCATTTTTGAGGCCAAATGGAACCACCTTCCACTGATAAAAACCTAAAGGGCATGTGAAGGCAATTTTGTGTCTATCCTCTTCTTGGATCTATATTTGGTAGTATCCAGATTTCATATCAAACTTAATAAATACTTTGTTGTTTTGGATTTTCTGCATGATAGTTTCTGGTCTTGGTAAAGGGTAACGAAAACCCTGAGTTATGGCATTCAAAGGTTTGTAATTGGTTACCATTCTAGGCTTACCTATGACTATTTCTGAATGATTTCGAACCAGAAACGCTAAACAAGAGTAATGAGACATGCTTGGTTCAATAAGATTCATACTGAGTAGCTCACTTATTTGTCTCTTGATTTCTTGTTCATCTGCGGGGGTGCATGGGATTAATTTTCCTTTGACTCCATTGTCATGTAGAGTCAGTATCTCTTGTTTTGGACTCTCGACTGTCCAAAATAGCTGAGGATTATTTGAACATCCTTCTAGAAATATTTTATGCATATCAATCTGCTCTAGTGACCATTTTGGGTCAATGCAGGCCTTTTTTTTTTACTCCACTCATTTCTCATATAATTGCAAAAATTCTTGCCAAGTGTTTGAGTCTTTAAGGGGCTTGCGTGCGCCGACTTTATTTTGGCTATTCTCATTTCTTGCCTCAGAATTTTCCATAGAGAGTCTAGCCACAGCAATAGATTTCTTTTTTAAATTGATTATCATCTTATCTTCACTGACAGTGACTGGGAGCATAGAGTTGATAAAAGGCATACCAAACATTAAACTAGCAGATGGATCAAAATGCTAAATAGAAGAAATTTTTACAATACTCCCCCAACATTCAAAGGAATATTATCCACATAATGTGTTAACTGAATAGATCCACCAACTGTTTCAGACACTATAATGTTTTGGAGTGGCTTCCAAAGAGATTTAAATAAAGAGGGTCGAGCCAATTATTAGATCCTCCGGTGTCAATGAATGCATCTAAATTTATCCATTCATTGCGGACTTGTACTTTGACTGGAATATAGATCAGACTATTGGTTTTGATTATATTTTTTGAGAGAGCATTCTCTTCTACTCTATTAAGTGATGGGACTGTGAAACTGGCAGAGGCAACAATATTCTTTTTATAAGGACAAAAAGAATTGAGTTCAGGCAGTTGTGGGATTGGATGCTTACCTTTTTGTAGTCCTTCAGAAACTGATGGAGCTTCAAACTCATCTTTAGAAACATCTGTAGTTTCTTCTGTTTCTTCTGTTTCACTTACATCTGTCTTATCACTATAGTGAAGTTCATCAGAAAGATCACTATCTGAACAATAATTACAAATATTCATTTTTTGTACAATGGGATGAGTCATATCTTGTTCATCTGAAGCTTCTATTAAAATATATACATTAGAAACTTCATCTTTTGAAGCAACTAGAAACCAATCATCTTGAATTTCCTCAATTTCAATACAGGCTTTTAATTTCAAAGAAGACTTATTAGGACATTTGTATGCAAAGTGGCCTTCTTTCTTACAGATAAAAAAATAGTTGTTGTTCCTTGGATTCTTTCTCCTTTTTAGAAATTTAAAGTTTCTGAAAGACTTCTAGGAGTTGGAGACTCTTTTGGGTCTGAATTTTCCATATCTCTTTGATTTCTTCTTCTTTTTAAAGGGTGTCCAAGGCAACATTGTTTTGCAGACTGCTGAACTAGGTGTAATATCATGTGCTTTCCTCTGCCGGCACATATATTTAAACATTTTTGTACATCTAAAGAGAAGATCAACCCAATAGATTTGATCTATTCTTTTTTTCTTCACATCGAGATCTTTCATGATTAGATCTCTCAAATTTCCGAGAAGCTTAGACAAAAGTGCAAATTTTGAGCAATGTCATTGGAAAGATT
Source organism: Pinus taeda (assembly GCA_000404065.3). NCBI lineage: Eukaryota > Viridiplantae > Streptophyta > Pinopsida > Pinales > Pinaceae > Pinus > Pinus taeda. The sequence continues at coordinate 127,379 of APFE030756508.1, forward strand.
TGCTTTAAAGACCTTTGCCATGAAATCTTTACCAAAGTGATCAAGATATTTTAGATCCTTTAATTCCATATGGCTTAGATCTGTAAGGAGCTATTTTTTCTCATCTACTGGCTTGGGGACAAATTGAGTTTTCAATAATATTTCTAGAGTGGCCAGTCCTGCTTCCATGACTGCTCTTCTTTCTTCATCTGATGGTCCTATCCACCAATCATATACAATTCTGGCCATTCTTTTTTCAGTGAGGACCATGATAGAAAGATTATCTAATTTGATGGTGACCCACATTTGATACAGAGCACCAATTCATATCCTGATTGATTCTTTGGGATTGGATGAATTATCTAAATCAAGAATATACCCACTTGTATTTGGAGCATATAAGTCTTGTTCAATGTGTGGGTATTTTGGGAATTATTTCAAGGCATGAGCTTTATTTTGGTTGTTTATAGAGGGTACGACAAAAGAAGGAAATTTAGAGGCCGCTTGGTCTAGATTCATAATTTTTTTCTTTGAAGAAAATTGTTATAAGCTTTATATGCCTCCTTTTTTACACTAGTCAACTTACCAGAAAGTTTTGAAGTTGACTCTTATGCACTAGTGGTAGTAAATGCTTCTTCTGTATCTTCATCGTCTTCTTCTTTATCCCAGCAGTTGGGAGTGGTCATATAAAAGGTGAATTTTGGAATTTATTTAGCCCTTTTCTTCTGTTTGCTTCTTTGTCTTTTTTCCTTGGCAGCTTTCTCAGACTGTTGCTCTTCATAGAGTAGCCTAAGATTAGCATTTATCAAATTTGATTGTTGACATAAATCATCAAGGACATCTTCAGCATGTGTACACCAGGTAGTTAGATAGTTTCCAATTTGATAGATCTAGTCAAGATCATTAGGATTTTTGGAATTATGTTCAAGTAATGGTGCATAATGAGCTCTAGTGGGTGGTTGTTTGGATTGAGAAGAAGAAGTACAAAACTTGGTTTTTGGTGGCCATTTTCCACCTTTGACATATCTATGGTTTGCAAATTGAAATTCTTTACAGGGGAGAAATTAGATACATATTTTTTGAACATCTTATTTATAGCAAGGAATGGATGGATGGCTATATACATTTCATGAAAAAAGATTTGCGACTGCTAGTTGATGGTTGTTTATATTCTAGAATGGATATTAAAACATGATTTTGTGGCATAAAGATAAACTTAGGTATTGATGATCTGTCAGGAAATATTCGGACACGACCATCACTTACAAACATTCTTCTTATTTTTTTCATGGAGTGTCTGTTGATGCCAAAGATTTGTACTGAATATACCAGTCACTGGGAAGGGCTTCTTTTGTCATAGGGAACACCTTTAACTTGAGCATTACTGACTCCTATGGCTACACAATATTTTAACACTGGTTTCTTTACAAAATATGGGAACTCAAGTAGAGTAAGACTTACTTCAAAATTGATTTGAAGATTATTGAATAGCAGATTTGAAACACGAGTTTCTTCTCCTCAACCGAACATGTGTGCACACTATGACCTCTCCACGGTATTCAAAGGCCTTCGCCTTATAGTTACAGGTTCTTTCAGATGATAGAAACTGTCCTCAGACAGGCAACCCAGTGGGCTTCAATATTAATTCAAAGAGTAAAATTACAGAACATGAAAGATTATAATATGAGATGAAGGTCAAGAAGCACTCCATCCAGCGCTGTGGGATTCTTTCCCTTGACCTTTCTTTTATAACCTCCTTAGGGAATCTAAACCTATCTAAGACATGAGGGGAAATAATTGAGGGTCCTGTCAGTATTCATTTCACCGACGGTGTCTACTCAACCTTTCCAGTACAATAATAACATTAGCTACAACATGTGAGCATATTATCACATTGCTAGCTAAGTCTAGATTCATTTGTACAAAGATTCTACCAATATCCTTTCAGACTTCGGTCAGAATCTTAATCATCATCATTATCACCAGAGGAAAATTGTCGTTCAAATGCTTTCTTCTCAAGACTCATGAGATAGTTATATTCCATCAACTTTGAGTATTATTTGTCCCAACTAAAATCATACGGGTGCATCTGGATAGCTGCCCTGAAAGCCCTGAAAAGTAGATTCCTCAACTTTACTTTTTCCTTTAGCATCTGCTGATATTGTTTCATTTTTATCTGGAGATGCTTTTGATGTTTGTCCTTGATTCTGATTTAATTTTATTTTGTGAAGATTCGGTTGTTGTGGGGTAAACATCACCTCTTGTTTTTCCCACTTGTTTAGAGATGATAAGGGACTGATATCAATGTCTAGAAAGGAATCTTTAAAAACATTTGAGAACGATGGAGAAGGTTGAACTACCAACTCAATGCCATCTAGAAGCTCCCATTTGAAGCTCTGGAACATATTAGTGGAAGTTTCGATTACATGTTGCACCCATAATCTACAATTTTCATCAATTAATGCTTTTTATTGCCATCCTAGTTCGAAGATCATTGAAGTACAATTTTTTTTTTATAGCAATAAACTGATAAGATGAACAACATTATTATTCCAATTTCCTGAAATAATACTGATTGTAATTAATGCTATTTGATTAATCATAAATCGTAAAGCTTTTGGTTCACCTTGAAGTTCATCCAATTTTTGCAACACCTGTCATTTCTCAATTAGCTTCAACATCCCAAACTCTTTAAACCAAAGAGCCAGTTGTTTAATTTTTTTGATATTATTACTAGTCTTAATTTATCCTATAACTTCATGATAGAAAACCTGTGAAAATAGATTTGGGGAAAGATCTTCTTTGAGTCGTAAACTTTGATAATCCCAAGCAGATGAGAAATTCCTTAGGTATTGTAGAGTTCTCAGGATGCACTGAGATGTCCTAGTAGATGGCATTTTCCTGCAAAATCCTCCCTTGATCTCCCAATTAGAAAAAATTTCAAAAATTTCATATTGAGGGAAAGTATCATTAGGGGCATAATTTTCATCATTTCTCTGTAAAAAGGATGCTTCTAGTTCTTCAAAAATATCAAGAATCCTTAGAGACAAAAGATATTTTTCTAAGTCTGCTTTGATTGGAATGGCTTCTAAATCTAGCATTTGGGCTCCTGTATATATACTTAATGCAAAATCATCTCCTCCAATCAACTGATAATAATTTAATACTTTTAAGATCCAAATCATATTTTCAGTGAGTAGAGAAAACCACATATCAGATAGGCTTTTAAAATAGATCTTCACCTACATGTTAGGCAAAGGATAAATTTTTACCAAATCAGCATCTAGTCCCAAAGATATGCCAACATTTTTAGACTGCCATGCTTAACATCATCGAATCCATTGATTTCTCCTTAATCACGAACCTACAAATTTCTTGATTTCTTCTGTCAAATGATTTGCATAATTTTCAAGGAGTCTAAATCTATCGACAAAAGTGCTGAAATTATCATCTTGGGGTCCTTTTCCTGGTATGATAGAAAAGCTTCCTGGAATTGTGACAAAAGCTTTATTCATATCTCTAGTTAAAGAATCTAATTAAAAATTGGAGTTACCATGTATCCATTCAACATCAAAGTCAAATTGCTGAAACCGAATCTGCCATGAGAGTAATCTTCCTTAACAAGTTGCCTTGAAATTTTAGCAGATAAGAAATATTTGAAGTTCATAGAGTCAGTCCTTATAAGAAACTTCACAGGTGCCAGATATAATTCAAATTTTTGTATCCCATTAAATATTTCTAGAGTATCTTTTTCAGCAATATAATAATTCTTTTGATTAGGAGAGAATTCATGATAGGTCCCTAGAATACTAGTGATTACCCCATTACTATTGTAGTTGTATCCCTTATTAATATTGTTGTGCCCCTATTGTCCCCATATTTTTATTACTTTGCCCCATAGAATCCCTCTATTGTCATTTTTGTGGCTTTATATTATTATTGTTAGGTCAGCTGGGTTATATTGTGGCTCCTTAGACTCCTATATATAGAAAGGAGGTTTTGTCATTTGAATCATCAAAGAATTGTTCATTTATGTAATGTAAAGGAGCTTTCCCCCTCGAAGAGGCTGAATTCTAAGGCGTTGATCTATCTTTTCTATCTTTTTCTTGAGTTGGTTTCATAACATTTGGTATCAAAGATTTGGATTCTAGGGTTTCGCTACTCCAAATAAGTCATCATGGAATTTTCACTATAACTTTTTTTTTGTGATGTTTCAGAAGCTAAAAGAAAAAACCCATTTGAGAAGAAATTGCCCCGAACCTTGGATCTAAATTTCAGAACTTTTTGCGCTATATTTGCTAAATATGATCTGAGGAAGTTGGTCTTTTCGCAGACTCCTGAATTGCATTCCAAATAGGTGACTTGGGGAAAATCGTCATAACTTTCTCTCTGAGAATCAGATTGAAATTTCGTAAGAAGGTATAGAAAGAGGATGGACTATATTTTCTTGTATATATTCTTTAGAGATAAAGGTCGAAACAGTGACTCGTGGCACGTCGTACAAGTTCTCTCTACTGAACTAGTCTATAATCAATTCACTGTGGGAGATTTATCATAACTCTTTCTTGGAAAATCCAATTTGGATCAGACTTGTGGCATTGGAAAGAGGAAGTAGAGGGCTACTACAGATCACAATTTCAGAACTGGATGGTCCGAAATTACAGAGATACATCATATTCAATAACAAGCTCCTACAAAGTAAAAAAAGGTGTGTAGTTTTTTTTAAATTTTGCATAAAGCTTGGTTCGAAAAAATATTTTGAAGGAATTCAAAGGGAATAGTAAAGCATTATTATCGGTAATTGATGCCTCGAGAAAAGAAAATGCAAACACCTAGTAAGCAACCTGAAAGCTCTAGCATGACTCATGAAGAAGAGGAAGAAATGCAACAAGATATATCAAAATTACGAGACCAAGTGCAACAACTATCACTTGCACAAAAAGGAACAGAATCTAAGATGGATGGTT
>APFE030756509.1:0-24542 GCA_000404065.3 Pinus taeda
AATTTTGATTGCATTGCATTTTAAACTCTCCACTCACGGTCTCTTTGTAGGTTATGGTCTAGTGTGTCTCCCATGAACCTCCCATGAAATCATCAGCATAAAATCATACCATCAAAACTGCAGATACCCTCCCATCCTTGGAATTGCAACAATGAGTCCATTGAAAATTTATTAATTCACTTCTTACACACTTAAGAGATGGACTCACTGACCACCTTCAAATTCTGCCTTTAAGTGGAGCTCAACTGCAAATGTGAGCTTCACCGGAAACGGAACAATGCAATCATAGAAATTCTAATTAAAAAAACCATAAAATCATACCATCAAAACTGCAGATACCCTCCCATCCTTGGAATTGCAACAATGAGTCCATTGAAAATTTATTAATTCACTTCTTACACACTTGAGAGATGGACTCACTGACCACCTTCACGTTCTGCCTTTAAGTGGAGCTCTACTGCAAATGTGAGCTTCACCGGAAAGGGAACAATGCAATCATAGAAATTCTGATAAAGAAAAACTATCTTGGAACGTTTCAGAGAAAAAAAAGAGTAAAAAAACTCTTGGAACGTTTCACAATAAATTTGCTCCTGATAATATACCATCAAAACCATCAAAACTGTGGATACCCTCCCATCCTTGGAGTTGCAATAATGAAATTGTCCATTGAAAATTTATGAATTCAATTCTTACAGACTTTTCAACCGATGGACTTCAATGACCACCTTCAAATTCTGCCTTTAACTTCAATGACCACCTTCAAATTCTGCCTTTAAGTAGAGCTCTATTGCACATGTGAGCTTCACGGTGAAGGGAACAAGGGAACAATGCAGTCATAGAAATTCTGAAAAAAATAAAAATATGCCTAAAAAAACCATATTTTTAGGTTCGCAATTTAGTAAGATGTAATTTACACTCGGAAGCACTCGAAGGATGAAATGGAGCTGGGTATATAAACGATTAAATTGCCCCGTAATTGACTTTCGAGGCATTCAATTCATTTGAAGGACGACTGGATCTCTTCTCTCAAGCACACAAACCGTCACAAAGACCAGGATCATGGCACAGATACAATAGCATGAAGGATGAAATGGGGCTGGATATATAAAGTTATCAACCATTTCATTGCCCTGTAATTGACTTTCAAGGCATTCAATTCATTTTAAGGACGACTGGATATCTTCTCTCAAGCACACAAACTGTCACAAAGACCAGGATCATATCACAGATACAATAGCATGAATCATGAATGTTGTTTGTTGTTCCTGCAGCAAAAAAGAGGTAGCTCAATAATCAAATAGGCAAGTAAATAATCAAACATATAAGCTGTAATCCAAAGGCAAAAAAGTTGGCCTTAGGACTAGCCCAATCGTTCAAGATTGATCAATGATAGTTGCACACTGACTCTCAGGGGCTCTCAGGGGCTACTCTCATAATGTGAAGGAGAGTAAGGGCCATTGTAATCAAGGGAAGCCCGGACAGAAAGCTTTGATGCCCGTGGCTTGGGCAAGCATTCAAAGGAACTATACTTAAATCTGGCCAGCCTTACCTGTAGAGCTCCACTGCAGAAGTAAATTGATAGTCATTGTTACTGCCCATGATGTCAACCAATTTGACAAAGTAGCTACACTACCACCCACACCCTTGACATTAACAGGGAGTATCTTGACATTAAGAGGGAGTATCTGCAGTAGGAAAGGACTATTCAAAAGAAATCATTGCAACTATTGTTTAAACAGATGCATAAAGATACTGGTTGAACAATGGAATTAGATCAATATGAAGAAAAGATGTAGTAATTGCAACTATTGTTTAAACAGATGCATAAAGATACTGGTTGAACAATGGAATTAGATCAATATGAAGAAAAGATGTAGTAATTAATTTGTGCTGAGAAGCAGTCATCTCAGGGAATATCTAAGAAGGTACATTACCTCATACATAATCCATGGGATGGCCCAACACCAAGCGAGAATGAAGCAATATAAATCTGTAATGAAACCATCAACCAATAATATTAGCTATTTATCACATAGCTAAGAAACCAAAAGAAATCAGTGCATCTATTGTTTAAACTGCTGCATAAAGATACTGGTTGAACAATGGAATTAGATCAATATGAAGAAAAGATGTAGTAATTAACTTGAATTGATCTCATAGGGAATATCTAAGGAGGATATCTAAGAAGGTACATTACCTCGGACATAATAATCCATGGAATGGCCCAACACCAAGCGAGAATGAAGCAATATAAATCTGTAATGAAACGATCGACCAATAATATTATAATAACTATTTATTATATACAAGATGATGGCAGCAACTACAGGCACATCTTATACAATACACTGACAACTGGAACTCTAAAACGTACCTGCAGACTCACTAAAGCCAAAATAGTGAAGAATGTGTTATATTGAGAATCTACTGCAGAATGAGCCTGAAACAGAAACGTACCTGCAGACTCACTAAAGCCAAAATAGTGAAGAATGTGTCATATTGAGAATCTACTGCAGAATGAGCCTGAAACAGAAGAAAATAAATTTAGCCCTCACACAGCCAAATAAGGAATTTCAGATAATATTCAAACCAAATAAGAAATTTCAAATAATATTCAAATCATGATTTTATACAATACATTGACAATTGGAACTCTAAAACGTACCTGCAGACTCACTAAAGCCAAAATAGTGAAGAATGTTTCATATTGAGAATCTATATGCAGAATGAGCATGAAACAAGAAGAAAATAAATTTAGCCCTCACATATCAAAGGATGCACTATTACAAATAACAACCTATGTGTTTTCAATGCCTTCTTTAACCTATTAAAAAGACTCAACCTCTTAAAAAGACTCATATTTTATGCCATGGGATGAAATCAATCAAAATCTAAGTATTGCAAAAAATTAATGGTCTCAATACCTAGTAAAGATAAGAAAGTATTAACTTTCTCTTTAATGTTCTCATTCAACCACTTAAAAGACTCCTTTTGCATGCCATATGTTGAAAAGAATTATAATCTAGGTACCGTGAAACGTTGGTGGTCTTGGTACCTAGTAAAGCTAACAAAGCATTTTCTTTCTCTTCATGGCTTCCATTCAACCTTTTTATAAATACTCTTATTATATGCATGTGCTGATTCATTATCTTTCTCTTCATTGCTTCCATTCAACCTCCTATAAATACTCTTATTGTATGCATGTGTTGAAATGAATGCAATGTTACGATTTTATAAATACTCCTATTATATGCATGTGCTGAAATGATATTGTATGCATGTGTTGAAATGAATACAATGTTAGGATTTTATAAATACTCCTATTATATGCATGTGCTGAAATGAATCAAAATCTAATTGGCACACAATGTTAGTAATCCTAGTGCATGGCAAAGTGAGGAAAGCATTATATTCTTCAATTAGGTTGCATGTGTTGAAATGAATCAAAATCCAATTGGCACAAAATGTTAGGATTTTATAAATACTCCTATTATATGCATGCGCTGAAATGAATCAAAATCCAATTGGCATACAATGTTAGGATTTTATAAATACTCCTATTATATGCATGTGCTGAAATTAATCAAAATCCAATTGGCACACAATGTGAGTAATCCTAGTGCATGGCAAAGTGAGGAAAGAATTATATTCTTCGATTAGGTTTCCTTGAGGGGGTTAAATAGTTTTTGTTTAGGGGTCACTTCTAGGATACTAAGAATTAATTAAATGCCCGACAAGTAGTCCAATCAAACTTTTAAATTAGTCGCCAAACTCCGTAAAAGGTTCAAACTTGTTCGCTAGAGTTGACATGAGAATGGCCATATCCCAATTTGAAAATCTCTCCTTCGACTAATCTTGTGGATTGTTACTATACTCATTTGCCATGGATATGGTTTTCATACTTCATGCCAATTCTTGGATCCTATGACTTCCCACAAAAGCCCAAAGAAAATTGATTTGACACTATTTTTATTTTAAATTGCATATTTTTAATACGACTAGTTTAACATGGAAATTACTAAATAAGTTGAAATTGAAATGAAAGAGAAGCAATAACAAACTATTCACACAACGAACACAAGAACTACCTTGGGAAAATCATTACTTGTGTTAGGTGAGTCATAGAGTGGAAGGTAAGGTACATGACTACCTTGGGAAAATCATTACTTGTGTTAGGTAAGTCATAAAGTGGAAGGTACATGACTACCTTGGGAAAATCATTATTTGTGTTAGGTGAGTCATAAAGTGGAAGGTACATGGAATTATACTTTTCAATATTTTCCAGGGAGAAATTGCCTGGGTGAAGGCAATAATGACGTATCATTGAATACGGTAATGAAGGCAAAATGGGTAGTTTCATTTTACATAATAGCCATTATAATTCAAGTAGTCTAATTTGCAGGTTTGGTCTGTAATATGGGTGCTTGTATTTTCAAGAACCCTAATCCATGTAGTCTAATTTGCAGGTTTGGTCTGTAATATGGGTGCTTGTATTTTCAAGAACCCTAATCCATGTAGTCTAATTTGCAGGTTTGGCCTGTAATATGGGGGCTTGTATTTTCAAGAACCCTTCATATGATTTCCTAGTGATTTTGGTGGAGTTTTGGTGGAGTCCATTGAGCTTGTGAAATATTGAGTTTCATACAGAACATGTTGGATTTGGATTGCTTGAAAGGTGGTAAGCACAGTTCAAATAGTGGAAAGGGGAAGCTAGGGGAGAATTGGAAGAATAAAAAGTGAAAAATAGGAGGAAAGAATCAGAGGTAAGGATGGTAGTAGGGGAAGGTCGTATAGTATATCAGGCTTTGTATTACGTTAATAAATTTCTTAATTGGAAAAATTGCTTTGTATTACGTTAATAAATTTAGTAATTGGAAAATTTGTTCACAGAAGATACATAAGGAGTTAATAAATTTCGTAATTGGAAAATTTGTTCACAGAAGATACATAAGGAGTTGTTGAACTTATGGATGCAGTTGGTCCAGGCCTTAGTGATTGAGTGTAAACCCTCTTTTTTTTATATTAATGAGGGTTTGGATAGGTTTCACTTTATAAAATGAATAGGATATTGATTCATCATTAAGGGATCTTTATTCTTTTCATTGAAACCCTAGCATCCATGTTGTAATCCAGGATCTTTATCCAGGATGTTTATTCTTTTCATTGAAGCCCTAGCAAAAGGGAAGTTCTGTGGCAGTAATTACACTTTAATTCAGTACAAGATTCTGAGGATAAGGAAGCTAGTTCCACTATGAAATGGTACCTATGATGTTGGGCACAAATCAAGATCCAAATTCTGATTTAAGAAAGCCAAAGTCCTGAAGCCTGAGGGACTGTTACAAAAGTCTACAGAGTCTCAAACAAAGTATGCGAAGTATGCGAAGCTCTGGATCAATCAGTGATACAATGATGCATTGATCTCCGATCTTTTGGTTCGGATACAAATTTACTCCTCATTGAACTACTAGACTGAATTTCAGTGCAAAGTTCTGAAAAGTATCAAGACATGTCTATAAAGAACCCATAACAACAGTGATCCGAAATCATCATTACAGTCGATGAATAGTGATAGAAGTTTCTCCAAGAGTCAGTGATACGAATTAATTCCTGAGGTATTATACAATGATATATGTTGTCTCTTCAAATTCAAGTGATTCAAGTGATATATATGATGCGAGCTACACAAACAATGTGTAATACAAATTCATCCCAAAGAAGATCGAGAAGATGAAAAAGAAGCCAAGATGTAAATGCTGAATTTGAAGGCTAAGATGAGCTACTAAGGAGGTCGTAACTTGATCCATTCTAATAAAACAATGTATAATACGAATTCATTCCAAAGGAGATCGAGAAGATGAAAAAGAAGACAAGATGTAAAAGCTGAATTTGAAGGCTAAGATGAGCTACTAAGGAGGTCGTAACTTGATCCATTCTATTAAAAAATTCCAGAATATTTTTGTCAAGAAGGAACAAGTTCTCAAGAAGTAAGCTGGGTTTTTAAATCTAGTCATGCTCATGGAGAAATTGTTCTTTTAATAAAGTAACCAAGTCTTGAGAGAAAGGGATCATCTTTCTCAACGAATCTTGTAGAATGTAGTCATTATGGAGGCCGAATAGGCCTAGTAGGGCTACTAGAAGAAAAAAGAAAAACGACCACAGGTGAATATTTCTCAAGTGAAAGCTGAGCGAAGTAATGCCACTTTCCTCAAGTCTGTAAAGAAGAAACATGACATTGGTACATTGCAGAACAGCGAAGGAATGCCACTTTCCTAAAGTCTGTAAAGAAGAAACATGACATTGGTACATTGCAGAACATGAGAAACTGGATGGTCAAGTTAGAAGGCATCTATGGGCACGTGTTGAAAAGCAGACTCTCTACTATAAGATCAAGGATTTCTGGGCATTATAGGAAGGCCGTAAGGCCTGTTTTAGAGGGTTAAGAAGCCTAGCAGAATGCTAGTGCAAGACCACATCCTCCAGAAGAAAAATGTGCATGAGATCAGGGGTCCAAGGAGAAGATCGTTGCTAGTTTGTGGCTGCCCTAGATTGGGCCAAGAAACTCAGAAAGGGGCTGAGATCTGAAGGAGTCTTGGAGATCTAGCAAGATGCCGTCAAGGAGAAATGGATAAAGGAGATGTTATTTGTTACATCTATTCCTGAAGTGAATATGACAGATTTTTGTGATCCGTCCTGAGGGTTTATTTCATGTTGCTACAGCCCCAAAGTCTGTACCACACACACTCAGATTCACAATGAAAAAGGAGGGCTGAGGCCCCTAGAAACTAGATTTCATACCCTGTGACAATGCTACCACTTGTGTGCTTGTCTATGCGGATGGATTTGAAGGTTAGGGTGGCTGCAATCAGAGAAGAGCAGCGTGGTTCTGAACAGAAAAGGAGTGGTCTGTACAATGAGGAATAAGAGCCGAGATTTGGGCTAGAGAAAAGATCTGTCTTGAAGGGACTAGGACAGAGGTGTGCAAGCCATAGATAAAGGCAGATATAGCAAGCTATAGTTAAGGGTTTTTAAAGTGATACATTGGCTCTTAAGCGGTTGTCCCAAAGTTAGATCATCAACAGGGCAGCATATTACCTCAGTGAATGTACAGTAGAATGAGCAGTTGGGCAGCAGTTAGGGCATGTACAGTAAAGAAAGTGAATGAAAATTGTTGAGCAGCCTAAGGACAATCAATCATGGACTGTTAGTGGCAGTGAAGAATCCCTAGGAGAGGGCAGGCTCAGAACCCTAGATCTGGGTAGATCGAACAACAGTTTAGTGGACCTATTGTTGGGTGGACTGCTAGGAAAAGCCCTAAGATTCTATCATACCTGAGGAGGCAAACAGCAGAAGTGTGGGCTGTGTAACAAGCCCTAGTTCAGTCATCTAAATGATAGATAGAGGACTGATAAGAGGGTAGATTGGTGGAACCCTAATACAGTACAAGTTTGGTACCATTAAGAGGGCATTTTGTTGAAAACCTAAAAAGACCTCAAGTACAGTGGACTATTAGGATGAAAATTTGGAGCCCTAGGAGTTGCAATGTCAGTGATAAGAGGGTCGGTTGAAGAAACTACAACCATTGTTGGTTGCTGATGTAAGAGATGAATGAGTACTTCTGACACAAATTGAGGCTTATTGATGAATTCTCCCTGGTCGAGAGGGAGTGAGCATGGATTTCTCCTCTCAGGTTGAGAGGGAGTATGGTTCAACAGTGGTTCTCCCTGTGTCATGTACTAGGTTAGGACTAACAACCGTAAGCTGATGTAAGGGACGTATGAATACTTCTGACACAAATTGAGGCTTGTTGATGAATTATCCCTGGTCGAGAGGGAGTGAGCATGGATTTCTCCTCTCAGGTTGAGAGGGAGTGAGCATGGTTTTCTCCTCTAAGGTTGAGAGGGAGTATGGTTGTACCGGCTAGGACTAACAACCGTAAGTCTAGTGCATCCATCACGGATAGGGAGAATGATGATTTGAATTAGCATGGTTCTCCTTGTGTCAAGCACTATGACGGAATACAACTAATATCCTAAGTCAAGCAACTAATATTCTAAGTCAAGCACTATGATGGATTACAACTAATATCCTAAGTCAAGTACATGGGCATGGATAAGGAGAATGGTGGATTGGATAAGCATCTTTGACAAACATTCTTAAGTCATGTAGTGTGATGGATTAGAATGAAAATCCCAAGTCACATGGACTCGGATAAGAATGGTCTGATGGACAAACATTTCCTTGAGGAAAATGATTTGATGAAAGATATACACAGAGTATCCTAGGTGGAATCTAGGATAGAATATTGGAATTTAAGATAGAATCTTAAATTGCTAACGCTACCAATCCAAGTATCACAGCAAGAATAGGTGGAATCTAGGATAAAATATTGGAATTTATAGAATCTTAAATTGCTAATGCTACCAATCCAAGTATCACAGCAAGACTACTTTGCACAGCAAAACAATATACAACAATAAATCGACTAGTGGACAAAATATTTACAACTTTTTACAAATTTATACAACCAACCAACTTCGCTATATTAATCAAACTGATAATACAACCGTCTAAGGCTCTCGTACCTGGGATAATGGCCCTCACACGTACTCGGGATAATGGCCCTCACACATCCACTAGTACAAGATATACAACTAGGGTTTGGTGTTGGTCACTTTGACAACCAGTCTACCCTGAACAAGATACACTGACCATTTGGTTGATGTAGAGCTCTCTCTCAACTCCTCTCGTTCGTACCTTGAAAACACTTGCCTAGTGCTTTGGCTCCCGATCTGCAACAACACAACTCTACCTCTATCAATGAAGTTATGAACCAACGCCATTAGGTCACTAAACTCGACTCCAGCAACACAACTCTACCTCTATCAATGAACCAACGCCATTAGGCCACAAAACTCGGCTCCACCTGCTCTCTCGTTGGTTGTTAGTCCTTCAATGCATGAACACATCGAGACTTTTGTTGAGTTGTTCACAACTCCGTTTCTGAACAACTCTCAACTGCCCAATTCTGCTCCTCAACTCTTTTGGGACTTTCTTCCCACTAGGGCCTTCTTGTGCTACCCAATGAAAACACACTTATGTTCGGAAGGCTTCCCATTATCACTGTCGAATGTCCTTATCCAACAATGAACTTAGGGCATGGAGGACTGCCCAACTTCTGCTATAGATGTCCTTCTCTATAAAGTAAGTCTAGGGCTACTACTCCTAGCTGATCAAACCTTTGAGCTCTTCTTTTGCCTCTTCTAACAATCCCTTAGTCCTTCAAGAGATTTGTTCCTTAGGGCTTGAAGCAAGCCTCTACAATCCTCCACAAGTTGCTCTTTATGTTGCTCCAACTCTATCACTTCTAGCAGGACTAAAGTCCTTCTTAGGTCACTGCACTTAGGGCTCATATATGGACCACTTTCACGCTACCCTCCATCAGTCCACAAATGTCCATACAAAACCAATCAAACATCAATGATTTCTAGGACATTGTATCGAGGCCAAAGGGGAAATCAGTAGTCATTTCGAGATGGATCTTCAAGATCAAACATGCTACAAATGGTAGCATCTAGAAGTACATGACTAGGTTTGTGGCCAGAGGGTTTTCCCCTTTGTTGCAGGAAACATAGGGCAAGGGGGCCTTTCCGTACAGAAACGGGTACGAAATGCTGAAACGCGTTTGGTACGGCCCTGAAACGCGTTTCGGGCTGTACTGCCACGTTTCACGAAACTGAAACGTGGCCAGTACGACCTAAAACGCGTTTCAGGGCCGTACGACTCACGTTTCATCTTTTTACTTGTGTTTTTTAATTATTTTTTTTAGTTTGTTTTCTAGTTTATTTTTAGGTTATCCTAGTGACTTCTAGTTGCTTCTAGATGCCTATCTAAAGTTATAAAAGTGAACTTTTGCCCTAGTGTTGATATGTAGTTCATGGTAATGTTAAATTCTTAAAGTAAAAGTGATATTTCCTTTATTTCATTTTCATTCCTTTTACTTAATTTTTACATTACCATGAAATGACTTAGGATGTTTGAGAGTGGTTTCGCCCTCATTAGATTTCATATGGAGAAAGTAGAATTTTAGATCTCACTCAAAATCCAGCAGACTTATCTGTTTTTCAGGATTTGAAGATTGGGGGGATTGCAAAGTTTCCATTGGATTTTATCATGTACTAGGGTATGGAAGTTGTATTTAATCAAGAGAACCAAACCCTCATGCAGGGGAGACTCCCAATAATGAAGAGCATGTAGGGTACTAGGGTATGAAACTTGTATTTAATCAAGAGCACTAACGTCATTCGACTATGTAAGAGGAAAGCACGAGACAATGAGTAAATGTGATGTAAATTTAGAAACTTATAGTTTATGCATTGACAATTGACAATTTTATTATAATGTAATAAATTAGAATGTATCATATATGCTTTATGATTGCACATATTTCTTAAATGTCCTAATATATATATATATATATATATACGCGTTTCCCTGTTTCCAAAATTTGGGGAGGTCGCGTTTCGTATCGCTTCCTGTTTCGGAAACTCGTACCCGTTTCCCCGTTTCGTGCAACTTAGGTTTTCCCAAAAGGACAAAGTGGATTATGAGGAGACATTCACTCTAGTCGCCAAATACATTTGTGTCAGGGCTATGATGTCTATTGCTTTAGAGATGGGGTAGAGGATACATCATTGTTTTTTCATTCCTAGTACATAAACATGTCATTTACTTGAAATGAACCTCCTTACTCGAGATGGAACTTTACGGTTCCAACCTCGTTCACTACATACTTGTCATCGTTACCTCCACAAACAACTCGCTTTAGAAATAGGGTGCAGGATACATCATTGTTTTTTCAGTACTGGTACATATAACATGTGCTTTATTTGCAATGTACATCCTAACTTGAGCTGGAACTTGATGGTTCCAACCCCATTCACTACATATTTGTCATCATTACCTCCACAAACAACTCTTAGTCACTATTCGTCAAACTGCTAAATAGATCGCATGCCTCTTGTGACATTGTTTGATGCATCACTATCCAAGTACAAGTCAATTGATGGTGTTGGTTTATAGACAGGAGATAGAAACCACTATCTACCTGTATTTTTCTTCCCCTTTCCCTATCTTGCCTTACTAGCATGGGATAGGCTCTGATCATCACCCTTTTGTTGGCCTCCTAGAGATTTCTCTCGAATCTCTTCCTAGAAAAATCCATCCCATAATCTGTCCCAATTATGATGATGATCTCGTGCAAAGATGCCCTTCATGAAAGGAGTCCATAGCTTGGTGAAGCCACTAAGGATCGTCCTTACCATTTCATCATATGTCACGAGTCATGATCGCCCCAACTGTTGCCAACTCATCACATACTCGTGTGATCTTTGTCACATCCTTCAGTATTTGATCTGGTCATCTTGGTGTTCTTGAGTTTCACTCTCAGCAAAAAAAAATTGTTTGTGTTATCACTTTGATAAAGCTTCATTAAAGCCTCCCACATCTCCCTTATTGTCCTCGAGGATGATCCTTCACTACATCTAAGATAGTTCTCCTAGATGTCACATCCTTTTGGTTATAGGTAGCCAATTCTACAACGTAGGCAAGGTGAGTTTGGTGTTAGTTGTTAGTTTTTGTAGCATCGGATGTGCTCTAGTCTCAAAATTTTATTTTATAGAGAGGCTAAAATACATGAGATCTCCATAACCCATAAATCATTTCTGGAAATTCCACCTAGAAGTGTATGAATTAGATTATTAGCTGATTTTTAAATATCTATTAAGTCTAAACTTAGGGAATATGGTTAATTAATCATTATTAATTGAGATAAAGTGAGAATTCTCTAGAAACTCACATGGATCGACAAGGAATTAATCTGGGCCCTTGATTAAGTTTTAATCTTGGTCGTTGGTGCTCCAACGAAGGATTATAAGAAGAAGTCGATGGGTAGATGGAGAATACACTTGTGGGATTCGATTTCTTTGGCAGTTCGATTTTCAAAGAGCAGCGGTCATTGCCGAAAACGAGAGAAGCACATAGAAATAGTGAGGGGCAGAGACAATGAGGCTGGAGGAAGTTTTCTAGATCCAATGACTGCATTTGCAAAGAGGCCGAAATTTCTCCAAGAAGTTGCGTAGAGGCAATGCAGAAGATTCATTAAACAATTCGAATTGCTAAGGAAGACATTTTTAGTTCCAAAGGCCAGGCAGAGGTTCCAGAGTGCCAAGAAGCGTTTTTGTAGCCAGATACAGGCAGGACAACTTGATTAACAAATGATTCAGGCAGCACGTGTGGCAGGCAGCTTCAGCTTGACAGAGAGCCTGTGCAGGCCCACTGGGACGACTTGCTTTTCAATAGCAGTCGAGTGTTGGGATTGCTCGAAGTAAGGGTAATTTCCCTCTTGATATTTTTGCCAGTATTTTCTTTGCAGGATAGCCAACATTCGATATCTAGATTATTGTACTCAAAATTTCTCACTGCTGCATAATAATAAAAACCCTCAGCTGCTGCATCGGTTTTACGAAGTAGGGTTTTTGTGGGGACATTTGTCCAAAAATAATTGTGTCATATTTTTATGTGTGTGCTAGATTTTCTCAAGCATTATTTTCTTCCACAGTTTATTGGTGAAAATCACAGTGCAAATTATTTTATATTTTTCATAGCAGATAAATTGTTAAATAAATTAACAATTAAGAAAATAATTTTCAATTGTTGTGATAGATGAAATTTTCACATGGTATCGGAATGCAAGTGATGAGGCAAGAAAAGCTCAAAAGCGGAGAAGGGAATTTTACTGTTTAGAGGAGCAACAGGCCGAAATTCTCAGAGGTTGCGCAGTACCTAGACAGGCAGATCGAATTGTTGGGCAAGGGTTTGATTTTCAGTTGCAAGTTGGCAGAAAAATTGATTTTCCCATGATAGTGATTCCAGCAGTTAAAGGGAGCAGTAACAACTCAAATTTTTCACTGAGGAGATTCCTTGGTTGGACACAGACGGTTTTGCAGCAACAAAATCCGTGTCAGGTGGAAAGAGAAAAGCACACACAATAAAGGGAAAATTTCTCTCAGGGGGGTTCGAGTTTCAGAGACATGATTTTTCAGTTGCAGATTAGCAGTTGCCATGAGCAAAATTTCTCAACTCCAGAAGGGAGTGCAAATAGCAGATTCAACAGCCGAGCAAGTGAAAGAGGGAGATTTCCGTCCCAGTTTTTGAGATTCGCAAATTTTGCGGCTTTGCCGAGATGGTCATACAAGATTTCCAGATGAGGTCGTATGAATTAGCCAGAATGGGGATCTGGGCAGCAAATCGACTTCCAGCTATCGGAGACAGGTGTTGAAGGACGTGTGAGTTGTCTAGTGCGAGTTGCAAAGCAAAGAAAGGTTCAGTAAGGGACAAGGCTCAAAAGGAGGTAATAGGGCACTAGATCCAAGTGGTGGAGTATGAGGCTCCAATATGCGAGATGGCCAAGGTCCAGCACAGTTGCAACAAGGAGATCAGTTCAATCAGTTCCAAATTGTTATAGCGGGACCATTACCTTTGCTATAGGAGCCCATAGTATCATAGTAGCAGACTTAGTGTCAGCAGGCATTGTCAATAATTTAGATGACAGTTGCAAATCTAGTTGCAATCAGTACACATAAGACAATTGCAAATCTAGTTGCAATCAGTACACATAAGACAGTTGCAAGGCTAGATGCAGTGACACAAGCAGGGTTAATTGCCCAGTTGCAATATGCAGGTGCAATTCTAGCTAGAAGATTCCCAGCACAGAGCTACGCAATCCAATTCCAAAGTAGGAGGACAGTGTAAGTTGCAAGGAGGGAGCAGAAGAGATTTCCCATAAGGAGATCGACACTCAAAAGGAGAGTAGTTTCAGAGAGAGAAACCCTATAGAAGCTAGTACTTCAGGATTTGGGGAGATCAGACTCATTATTACAGTGGTTGCAGCAGCAGTGCAGAAGCAGCAACAAAGCAGTAGCAGCAGCAGCAGTGAAGAAGCAGCAACAGAGTAGTAGTAGCAGCAGCAGTATGAGTAGATCAGATTTGGCTTATGATGGCAGCCATACCTCTAAGAGAGAGGTGGGGCGACTTAGAGCTATAGTCCAAGAGATTGCAGAGATAGAACAGTGTCCATTGAGGAGTCCACCTCATGGATCATCACCTAGCTACGGGGCCCATAGTATTCAGTAGCAGGATGGATCAGTGCCAGAGATGCAATCAAATTCCAGAGTGACAGTTGCAGACTAGTAGCAGTCAAGCGTTGGGGAGCGCAATGCAGAGTTGGCAACAGAGCAGGTGGCTCAATACAGAGTCAACAACAACGCAAATTCTTCAGTGACAGTGCAGAGGCTAGAAGCAGTCAAATGCTCAAGAGACATATGTATCATACTTAACACAATTGATTCAGTATTTAGGATGCTTCTTAGTTGTAATAGTTGTGGTTAAAACAACAACAAATGAGATGGAGTTAATATGCAGATGCAGAGTTGGCAGCACTACAAGATGTACAGTGCAGTGTCAACAACATCACAGATGCAGCAGTTTGGTTCAGCTACAGTCAGTGGCAGATGAATCAAAGTTAGCATTGTGGTTGATGGGCAGTGACTGAGGGAGTAGCGAAGTGACTGAGGGAGCAACGCAATGACTGAGGGACCAACGCAATGACTGAGGGAGAAACAGCGTGACTGAAAGAGCAGCAGTGTGACTGAGGGAGCAGCATTGTGACTGAGGGAGCAACATAGTCATATCCAACAGAGTTCCCTGTCAGACGTCAGCACCATTATATAGGGTGGTACAAATACGGTGTTGTGGCAGGGTGTGCAATAGTAAAACACAGTCCTCGCTAAGAGGGAGTGTTATTTTTTGTAGCATCGGATGTGTGCTAGTCTCGAAACATTGTTAAGAGGCTAAAACACATGAGATCTCCATAACCTATAAATCGTTTATGGAAATTCCACCTAGAAGTGTCTAAATTAGATTATTAGCCGATTTTAAAAATTTCCTAAGTCTAAACTTAGGGAATATGGTCAATTAATCAATATTAATTGAGATAAGGTGAGAATTCTCTATAAACTCACATGGATCGACAAGGAATTAATTTGGACCCTTGATTAAGTTTTAACTTTGGTCGTTGGTGCTCCAACAAAAGATTATAAGAAGAAGTCGATGGGTAGATGGAGAATACACTTGTGGGATTCGATTTGTTTGGCAATTTGAATTCCAAAGAGCAACAACATTTGCTGGAAAGCCAAAGAAGAACGCAGAAACAGTGAGGCTGGAGGAAGTTTTCCAGATCTAGCAAGTGCATTTGCAGAGAAGCCGAAATTTCTCGAGGAAGCTACACAGAGGCAGCGCAGAAGATTCACTGGGCAATTTGATCTGTTGAGGAAGGATGACATTTTCAATTCCAAAGGCCAGACAGAGGTTCCAGAGGGTCTGAGAAGCGTTTTCCCAGCCAACAGCAGGCAAGAAAGCTTGATTAGCAGAAAATTAGGGTAACACGTGTGGTAGGAACCTTCAACTTGACACAGAGCTTGAGCAGGCCTAGTTGGACAACTTGCTTTTCTGTAGCATTAGAGTATCGAGATTTCTCAGAGTGAGGGTAATTTCCCTCTAGATATTTTTGCCAGTATTTTCTCTGTAGGATAGATAGCATTAGGCATCCAATTATTGTACTCATAATTTCCATTGCTGCATAATAATAAAAACCCTCAATTGCTGCACCGGTTTTCCCAAGTTGGGTTTTTCCGAGGACATTTGTCCAAAAATAACTATCATATTTTTGTGTGCTAGATTTTCTTAGTTTCCAACGTTATTTTCTTCCACAGTTTGTTGGTGAAAATCACAGTGTAAATTATTTGACATTTGTCGTAGCAGATAAATTGTTAAATAAACTAACAATTAGGAAAATAATTTCCAGTTGCTGTGATAGATGAAATTTTCACATTAGCAAACTCCCCCATATGCCATTCTCCATGAGAATCAGTGAAACCCTGACCTTTGAGGGAGTGAATTTAGATGCACCCTCCAACCTATCCTCAAACCTCAGACTAGTTGGGCTCCAAATCAAAAATGTTACTGAAAAATTTTGCTGCTAGAAATTTAGATCTGTACCTTACGATTGATATGTGGCTCCCATACGAACTGTATGGCTACAACTTCTCCTTTGTTGACTTCCTACATTGTTGTCATCATTGCTCCAGCCCACCAACTCGTATGGTATCCCTCTAAGAGGTGACCACCTATTACTGCTCATTGTTCTACAATCGAGCATCACACTTATGCAACTCTCCACCCTTGTATAGACCTTTTATAATCTCCCCACTTTCTCCGCGATACTTCTAGGACTTTTGTCAATCTATGGTTTGATTGCTAGATTCCTCTACAATGCAGAGCTCCTTGTTGGAACAACTACATTTTGACCACTTTGCTGCACCAAATGGACTGAACAATTGCAACTCTCTTGTCGGTTAACAATTCTATCCCCGACCTTGCTGGATTTGACAACAGCTCGTCTTTCCCTCTTGGCTTCATGATTGTTGTCTTCGAAAACTGTTTTTCTTTACCCCATACATCCCCGACAACAACTCAGTGATGGCTACAGGCTTCTTTAACAACCCTCTACTTCCTTGGTTACAAAGCCTATTAGAGCTAGCCTACCTTGCAACTATCGACTACTATTTTGATTTTTAGCTCAACTAGCAACTATATGCTACACTTGCATCCCAACTAGCCTCTACCTCTGCTACTGCCAATTCAACCTTTGTGATTACCACGTCCCTTATGGTCCCGGCTCACACCATGCTACTACCAATTCGACCTCTCTAATTACCAAGTCCCTTATGGTCTTGACTCACACCATTCTAGTAGCACATGCTAAATACAAGAAGGGAGAAGTGAGAGCCCAGAGGATTCTTATAGAATCTATAAAAGGCTCTAATCCCATACGTATCAAAGTTGGAAACAGCAAAAGATATATATGAAAAATTGGTAAAGTTGTTTTCAATAAGTATTGCGGGAGAAGTAATTTCTCTTAAGGCAAGAACTCTACAAACTAAAGATATCAAAGGAAGATGGAATAGCCTCATACTTTAGGAGGATATCAGAAATCCAGGATCAACTACAAGAATTAGGAGAAGTAATGTCTGATAGTGAGATGACCACAGTGGTGTTGAATGCACTACCAGAAGAATGGGGTAACTTCACTTCAAGTTTATATGTGAAGAAAAACACTACACCATTTCAATATCTATGGCCACTCTGTAAGATCGAAGAAACAAGGCTGAAGTCAAAGCTTGACGTTGGACCAAGTGAGCAAAATCAAGCATATGTTGCTACAACAAGAAGGAAAGGAAAATTTGGAAGGTTTGGTCCTCAAAAGAAACGGACGAACATGGATAAAGTAAGATGCTATGGATGTCAAGAACTGGGGCACTATAAAAGAGATTGACCTAAACGTGGTAAGGACAAGAGAAATAGGGAAGAAGCCCACATCACTGAAGAAGTGAAAGAACCTGAGTCTAAGAAGCCAAAGAATGAAGTAAAAGATCTCTATTAGAACCAAGATGATCTTACTCACAAGACGGTACTTTTCACTTGTAAATTATAGATATGATAGAATACATCAACGTAGCATCATGATGGAAGCATTGGAAGTAAGAGCTCGTGACATGGGAGGAAGAAGTATGTCTGGGATAAATCTTCTTGTTTACAATAGAATAGGAAGCTCTTGGGAAACCTCAATGATACGTATAAAAAGAAATGAATGTCATCATAGACAAGAATCATCATACAGAATCTATAAAGAAAAACATCTGTCGGGTTAGAATATGAAACATCCTTGGGTCTCTCTAATGGAATTCTCATTGGAGTATTCACTAATCAAGAATTCCATCTCATGGGATTCAAGGAATGAAGGTATGATGACATCACAGGAAGAGCAAGATGAAATTCCCTGATTCAAATGAAGCTACTACAGAAGTCTGAATGACCGAAAGGAAGATGCGGTATGTATGCTTACACAGATTATGGTAGAAGGCATATGGTTGCAAATAATATAGATCACTATGGTCAAAGAAAAGAAAAGGATCTCCTCCTCTGAAAGTTTGCAGCAAAGCATAAGTGTTACCAGATGAAATCAACATAATATGTTCTCATATGAATCATGAGGAAACTAACTACAATCAGGAACTAAGATTGGAAGCTCCTGGGAATAAAGTGTGAAGGGATAGGAAGAGATCGTGATGATATGCTACGAAGATAGAAGGCATTCAACATCCGAAGTCCAAGAAGATTTGACTAAAAGATCTCCTGGAAAGATGTGAAGGTTCTGATGAAAGTTGAAAAAGATAGAGACCCTTGACAATGAATATCAGTGGGAGATGTGTCAATCTACATGCAGGATGTTGATACTTAAAGGAAGATGTCATGGGAAAGGTAACCTTGATTTGATATGTTCGTTGATTATTTTTTAACTAATATCTGGATGAGCTTATGTAGGTAGACCATATAAAAGGATGTAATGTCCTTCCAAAAAATATGGCATGAAAGCAAAATAACATGAAGCAAAGACAATTGATTATTTTTTAACTAATATCTGGATGAGCTTATGTAGGTAGACCATATAAAAGGATGTACTGTCCTTCCAAAAAATATGGCATGAAAGCAAAATAACATGAAGCAAAGACAGATGAAAGATATGATGGGTCACTTTCTGATGAGTTGAAGACATGACTAACTCATGAATAAAAGTGATGAATGAACTATGCCATATGTAGAAGTCCCCAAAGTTGAAGACTCCTTAACAAAGAAGAAATTCATGACATTAAAGGAAGGAGCTCTTCAAACAGCTGGTTGTTCTAGGATCTCCACAAGAGAAGCTGCAGGAAGCCCCTAGTTAAGAGGGAGCATGATAAAGAAGATTCTTCTGTTTCTTACTTGGAAGAAACTTGGAAATTCCTAAGCAAGAAGCTTAGGTACATTCCTTTGTGATGGAATGAGTACATTCCTTTAATGGAATATATCCTCTTGATTTGAAAATGAGAGAAATATACATGTTCTTCTATTCTTCACCTGGGAAGGCAGAATGGAGGATTGTGTAATCATTTGGAAGCTAATACTCTTTGAGGATGAGATAGGGCATCCAACAATAAGAGTAGTCGTGGAGGAGCTATCTTCTTTGAGGATTGGGGAGTCCAAGATAAGAATAGTCCTCATGGAGCATACCCTAAGAGAACCCGGGTGGGGTATGTTCCGGGAGAGACAATGATGAGTATGTCTATATATCATTGGTCTCACCAGCATTCCGTTCTGATCTTGTGAGAGATAGAGTTGTTAGTCAAGGCCTTTCTATATGACAATGTTGGTTGGTGTGATGCTATAACAAATGAGTTACAAATCCGAATTCTTCTTAAGAGATTCTTCAGATTGAGAAAGTCCAAGGTACCATTATGAATACCTCCTTAGTTAAGAGGAAGTGTTGAAAAGTGAGAACCCGAGTGGGATATGTTCTGGGAGAGACAATGATGAGTATGTCTATAAATCATTGGTCTCCCCAACATTGTGCTATGATCTTGTGGAGAGATAAAGTTGTTAGTCAAGGCCTTGCTATATGACAATGTTGGTTGGTATGATGCTATAACAAATGAGTTACTAATCCAAATTCTTCTTAAGAGATTCTTCTAAATAACAAAGTCCAAGGTACCATTATGAATACCTCCTTAGTTAAGAGGGAGTGTTGAAAAGTGTAACTAGGTTCGGTATTCATAATGACAAGTAAATATGATTTTATGTAATAAGATGTAAATAAAGAAAAAATGAAATTAATTTATTGACTTGCTTCATGGGTTTCATGAGCAAGGATTTTGTTTTTGAGTCAAGACTCCAATTGAGAGTCTTTAGGATTTATTTTCATCTAGTTATAAAATGTAAGATGTAAGTCATTATAATGTAAATGAAGTCATGTTACATTTTGTAAAAGGTCAATATTTTCTATGTAAAATATCCTCCAAGAACTTCTCACCAAACCTCTTCAATTCGACCTACAAACGATGAGAAAGTTGCTAGGTCAAGTCGGCCTAACTCCAGCTGTCAAGTCAGCCTAGATGGCATCGAAGGAGGGGTATATATAGCCTAACTAGTCCTCCATGTCGAGATAAGAACTCGACTTACTTGAGACAAGAAGTGTGAAAGAAGGAAGGGAAGTAACAGTACGAAGAAGGAGGAGAAGGCAAAGTGCGAAGAAAGAAAGGGGATTCTTCTGGGTAAACGAAATTAGGGTTTCTTTTGTGTTGAAATTTGGTACCGGAGGACAGGTGGTTCCCTAAGGCTTTCATCTTTGGCCTAGGGAAAAGTGTCCAAAAGAATTTAATTTTTCTCCTAAAGTGATTTTATAATTTTTATAAAGTCAAATCTAATTTAAAAGTGACTTTAAGTGATAAAGTTACTAAAGTCTAATTTTAAAGTGACTTTAATAAAGTCAATGTGAAATTAGAAAGGAAAAGTGACTTTGGAAATAAATGACTAAGTGGGTCTTTATTAAAGTGGGGTGAATTAAAAAATAAAAAGTGAGATTTAAATGAGCATTTAATCTCAGCCCTAGATCTCAATATATTTCAACCATTGGATTTAGGGATCACCCAAAAGTCACTTAGGGTTAGATTAAAGGAGGAAAAGGAGGAAAAGGTCATTAATTCTTTCATGAGCAAATTGAGAGAAGGAGAGCAAGAGAGCAAGGGAGATTTCTGGACAGTGAGAAAAAGGAGGTAGCAACTTGGCACACATTCCAAGGCAGTGTTACAACAGTTCGTACAGCAGTTCAGAGGAGGTCGTACAGTCTGTACAGAGTTTTGAAGGAGGTCGTACAGCAGAGGAGGCCGTACAGCAGGCCATACAACAATCCGTACAGCAGAGGAGGTCGTACAACAAACGTACAACAGTCCGTACAGCAGAAGAGGTCGTACAACAGTCCGTACAGCAGTTTTGGAGGAGGCAGGTCATACAACAGTTTTACAGCAGTTTCCAGTTAGCTGTGAGGGAAAAAAAATGAGATAAGCTGTAAAATTTGCTTGCTGATTTTTACTGAATATTTCTCTCACTGTAAAATCATTTTCCAGAAATAAGAAATTGCTTTCGAACTGGTTTTCCCCAAGAGTTGTAGGGGTTTTTCCAGGGTCACCTTGACCAAAAATCTCTATGTTCAAATGAGTTAAATGGCTGTTTGTATGTGCTGATTTTTATTTCTGCATTTTCTAGCATTCTGTAAAATTTTCGGAATTTGTGTTTTCAGCAAAATTTATTTTTTCAGTTGTTGAATGTATGGATATGGGAAAGGGCATTTAACTATTTTGGAGAAATAAGGTGAAACTGAAAACCAGGGTGGGAAATGAGAAATTTTTACATGGTATCAGAGTTTGAGTGTTGAAGTGCAGTTTGGAACAGCAAGGAGGAAAATTACAGCCTGCTGATTTTTCACTCAGAAAATTCCAGCAAGCTGAGTTTTCACAAACAGCGGTTTTATCTTTACTACAGCATTGCTATTTTTCAGTTTTAGGATAGCGGGATGTCATTGGGATTGAGCGTGGAGGATAGGTTGGATGGACATAACAATTATAGCGTTTGGAATGAGAGAATGCAGAGTATTTTTGAGGAGGCAGAAGTCTGAGACATTATGGTGCATACCACACAGAACCTTGTTGTTGTATCTACTGATGCTACTCAGTTGGCTGATTATAATAAAAAGAACAAGGGTAGGAAACTAATTCTAAACGGAGTCAAAGACCATTGCATTCCTCATGTGAGAGGATAGAGAAATGCCCATGCGATGTGGATAGCATTGTCCAATCTCTGCCAGAGTACCAATGAGAACCGGAAAATGGTCCTGAAGGAGAAGCTGAAGACCATTAAGATGGGTAATGATAATGCAACTGGATATCTCACAAAGATTACTAATGTGAGAGATGAGTTGGCAGCAATTGGAGAGGTCATTCCCCCCACTGAGTTGGTGCGAATTGCAATGAATGGCCTCCCCCGTTCATGGATGAACTTTGCTGATGGGGTTTGTGCATGTGAGACCCTTCCCACATGGAAGAGGTTTTGGGTTGATTGCATTCAGACAGAGATCAGGAAAGGTCAGCTTGGGGCAGCCAAGCCAGTTGAGTAGGATGAGGATGTAGCACTGTTGGCAGGAGGCAAGAAAGGCAAAGGGAAGAAGCAGACTTCCACAAGCAATGGTGGGGGCAAAGGTAAAGGTAAAGGTAAACAGGGTAACACACAGAAGGACTATTCCAAGGTGAAGTGTTGGAATTGTCAAAAGATGGGACACTATGCAGTTGTCTGTCCGGAGAAGAAGAAGAAGAAGGGGAAAAACCAGAGCATGGCAGCTTCAGCAGAGGTTGAGGATTTTGCAAATCGTTTTGACCAGGAGTTTGGGTTCACTGCATGTGAGTCCTCTAGTGCAAGATCACCTGCCACACAAGTTCAGAGGGAGCATGCTTTTCCCTCAATTAGCGAAGCATCTTCGAGTATCTGGTATGTGGACAGTGGGGCTTCATGTCACATGACAGGAGTCCGTGAGTACTTCTCAGAGCTTTCAGAGAGTTGCACTGATATGGGGGTAGTACTCGGTGATGACAGAGTTGTTAGAGCAGTCGGTGTGGGGACACTGACATTTCAGAGGGAGTCCAAACCTCCCTTGAAGGTGTCAGATGTTCTTTATGTGCCAGGGATGAGGAAGAACCTCATATTCGTCTCAGCTTTGGAGGACAGAGGATATGAGGTACTGTTCAGGGGAGGACAAGTGTTGATGTATCCCAGGGGCACTCCAGCTAATTCAGCTAGAGTGATAGGTGTACGCCATGCCAAGGTGTACAAGTTTGCATTCCAGCCCCTTTTGGCATTGAGCAGTAGTACCGATAGCAGAGCTAGCAGTTCTGAGCTGTGTGAGATTTGGCACCGCAAGATGGGGCATATGTATCATGGAGCCTTGAGGACCTTGCGGAAGATCACTACAGGTGTGCCAGATTTCAGTACTGATCACTTTAATACTTGCAGAGGATGTGCGATGGGCAAGTTTGCCAAATTCCCTTTTCCTAGCAGTGCCAGCAGAGCGACTGGGATACTTGATTTGATTCATTCCGATGTGAGCGATTGGATGTCTCATGTTTCCTTGAGTGGATATGAGTACTATGTTTTATTCATTGATGATCACTCCAAGAGGACCTGGATTTATTTCTTGAAGACCAAGAGTGAGGTCTTCAAGCAGTGTCAGGAGTTTAGAGCTCTTGTGCAGACACAGATAGGTCGGAAGATCAAATCCCTAAGGTCGGACAATGGGGGAGAGTACACCCTTGGAGAGTTTGTTGACTATTGTGCAGAGGCAGGCATTAGGAGGGAGTTCACTGTTCCTTACAACCCCCAACAGAACAGGGTTGCGGAGAGGAAGAACAGATCCATCGTAGGGGCTGCCAAAGCCATGTTACATGATCAAGGGTTGCCATTGTTCTTGTGGGCAGAGGCCTGCAACACAGTTGTTTATTTGCAGAACAAGAGTCTGCATCGTGCCTTGGGGCACATGACTCCGGAGGAGGCTTTTTCTTTGGGTGCATTACATACTCCTACATACCCAAGGAGAAGAGGACCAAACTAGAGCCCACCGCAGAGAAGGGTATCTTTGTGGGCTACAGTGAGACCTCAAAGGCCTTTCGGATTTACATTCTTGCACAGAGGAAAGTTGTTGTCAGGCGGGATGTGAAGTTTGAGGAGGACAGGGCCTTTAGGAGGTCATGGGAATTAGAGTATCTGGATCAACCAGACCCTCAGCAACAGTTAAGTCAGTCGCAGGGATCCAGTGGGCAGGGATCAAGAGGATCCGGAGGTACATCTATGACGATGCCAGGTCCATCAGTGAGCAATGGCTCGACGAGCCAGAGGGGTGGTGCTCCGGGCAGCAAGCAGAGTAGTCTACAGAGCAGTTCACTAGGGAGTCCACTGATGGACAGCTCACACGGTACCTCAGCTTCTACAGGTTCAGGTGCAGGCAGGAGGACAACAAACAGGCAGTCAGGAGTTCAAGCTCCCGATGGTGATGAGGAGGAGGAGTTTTATTCTCCAATGGGAGAAGCATGCTCAGGGAAGAGGAAGCCCAAGTGGCTTCCGGACACCTTGAGAGATGCCACATCCATTGCTGAGCCTAAGAGGCCCGTCAGAGAGAGTAGACCACCTGAAAGGTTTTGTAGCTATATGGCAATGGCTACCAGCATCCTTGACTCTGAGCCTTCTAGCTATGAGGAGGCAACTAGCCAGCAGGTCTGGAGACAGGCCATGCAGGAGGAGTATTCTTCTATCATGAAGAATGATGTTTGGGAGGTGGTGCCAAGGCCTGAGGGCAAATCCGTGGTTACTTCTAGATGGCTTTACAAAGTAAAGCATACTGCAGATGGCAGCATTGAGAAATTCAAAGCGAGGTTTGTGGCTAGAGGGTTCTCCCAGGTAGAGGGAGTTGATTATGAGGAGACCTTCGCTCCCGTGGCTCGATATACTTCGAT
>APFE030756509.1:35192-51015 GCA_000404065.3 Pinus taeda
AGTGGTTCCCTAAGGCTTTGATCTTTGGCCTAGGGAAAAGTGTCCAAAAGAATTTATTTTTTCTCCTAAAGTGATTTTATAATTTTTATAAAGGAAAAGTGACTTTGGAAATAAATGACTAAGTGGGTCTTTATTAAAGTGGGGTAAATTAAAAAATAGAAAGTGAGATTTAAATAAGCATTTAATCTCAGCCCTAGATCTCAATCTATTTTAGCCATTGGATTTAGGGATCACCCAAAAGTCACTTAGGATTAGATTAAAGGAGGAAAAGGTCATTAATTCTTTCATGAGCAGATTGAGAGAAGGAGAGCAAGAGAGCAAGGGAGATTTTTGGACAGTGAGGAGAAGGAGGCAGCAACTTGGCACACATTCCAAGGCAGTTTTACAGCAGTCTGTACAGCAGTTCAAAGAAGGCCATACAGTCCCTACAGCGTTTTGAAGGAGGTCGTACAGCAGTCATACAGAAGAGGAGGTCGTACAACAATCCGTATAGCAGAGGAGGCCGTACAGCAGTCTGTATAGCAGAGGAGGCTGTACAGCAGTCAATACAACAATTTTGGAGGAGGCATGTCGTACAACAGTTTTACAGCAGTTTCCAGTTAGCTATGAGGAAAAAAAAATGAGATAAGTTGTAAAATTTGCTTGCTGATTTTTACTGAATATTTCTCTCACTGTAAAATCATTTTCCAGAAATAAGAAAGAGCTTTCAAACTGGTTTTCCCCAAGAGTTGTAGGGGCGTTTCCAGGGTCACCTTGGCCAAAAATCTCTGTGTTTAAATGAGTTAAATGGCTGTTTGTATGTGCAGATTTTTATTTTTGCATTTTCCAGCATTCTGTAAAATTTCCAGAATTTGTGCTTTCAGCAAATTTTTTTTTTTCAGTTGTTGAATGTATGGATATGGGAAAGAGCATTTAACTATTTTGGAGAAATAAGGTGAAACTGAAAACCGGGTGGGAAATGAGAAATTTTTACATTCTGGGCCAACGAAAAGACTTTCCTCTGGGACAACGAAATTTCTTCCAGGCAGCAGAATCTTCTGGGACAACGAAATCTTCTGGGCAACAAAATCTTCTAGGGCAGTGCGAAGTCTAGGCAACAAAATCTTCTAGGAAGTGCGAAGTTAGGGCAGCTAGAGAAAGACCCTTCTGGGAGGTCGAAGTAAAGACCTAGAGACCGAGATTCTCTAAGGAAGCTAAGGAGGAGCAATAAGAAGGTTAGATACCGAGTTTCTCTAGAAGAAGCCGAGGAAAGCAGAGTGAGAAAAGAAAAACGAAGAGGCAGAGTATCAAGGTTGGTGACATATTTCTTGGAATAATCCTAGAGTCAAGGGTCTGTGTCATGGTCTTGGTACTTATCAATTGAAGATTGAAGAAGATGAATTTTGATCGGGTTTCCCTATCAAGAGGTGAGAGGTTTTGGCCCTGGCTGGAGAAGCCTATATACTATATCACTTATCTCTTTTATTATTGCATATTGGTAATTGTCTTGATGAAAGAACACATTAATAAGCTAATAAAGAATTGAATATAAGATTAAGAAGAAAAGAGCATCACAAGAAATTATCAAGAAGTTATATTGTTATTCACTGAATGCCCTATATTTCTCAACAAAAATTAGACCTCACCTCACTTGAGATCGACAACTGAGATTCATCTA
The DNA here is from genome assembly GCA_000404065.3 of Pinus taeda. Classification (NCBI taxonomy): domain Eukaryota; kingdom Viridiplantae; phylum Streptophyta; class Pinopsida; order Pinales; family Pinaceae; genus Pinus; species Pinus taeda. The sequence goes on from APFE030756509.1 coordinate 36,850, forward strand.
ATTCACTATTGTAGAGAACCTTTGCATTTCATTAAATTAAAATCACCTTATCTTATGAAAGAAATTACTGTAATTACTAAGGTATAAGGGTGTATTACGGTGGCTTCTACACACCCAAACACTTAGGCCAATGCAGAAGTACTTTCCCAAGCTACAAACATCAACAAGGAAGAGAACACTTTAGGTTAGAGGTCCTTCCCAAGCCACAAACATCAAAAAGGAAGAGATCACTCTATGTTAGAGGTCTTTGGCGCATTCATGAAGGATATGCTCCACCTTTGTTTCCTCATATTGACTTTATCCGGGGCATTGTTCTTAAACCAAAAGTCACATCAACATTTTGGGATAGTCCCATGTCAAAATTTGTAACAAAAGTTTTCTTAACACAAGATATGAATCAAATTGGGCCTTTCTTCTTTTTTTAAAAGCATTGAGGCAATCCTTCAAATTTGGCCTTTCTTTCTTCTTATTCTTTTAAAAAGCATTAAGGCAATCCTTTTCCATAAGAAAATTTCCAAGAAAATTTTGATACCAACGACAATTATGAATGGGACTACAAGCATGGCAGCTTATTTGAAAGGTTGATTCAAAATTGATCTTCAATTAAAAACAAGAATAACAAAAAAAAAGTATAACAAGTTCAAGAAAGCCAACCTATGTAGAACAAATACCTATCTAAGCCAATCGACCCTATTTATATAGTCATAATTTTAGGGGTTTGGCCCTAAAGTGATGTTAGAAAACATAGTATAAAAAGGAGGAAGGGTTCATTTATAAAGGCATTCATGTAGGTTTGCCTACCTCTGAGTTTGAAAGGGGCACTAGATTGGCAAATCATTTATACAATACATGGCATTCTTCTTCTTCTTGATAGAAACCTTTTTTGTGGTTCCTTGTTCAAATTTTAATGTTGTTTTGGGTGTCATACTATTCACAAACTTACAATCTGTCTCACCTTCAAACAATGAAAGCATGTCCCTATAATTACACATAGAGCTCAAGGGAGTCGGTTTTAGTAGCCAGAGTAAAATTTTGGAATTCTTTTCAACACCAATATGCCACTATTTAGTGTTGTAGACCTATCATTGTGGGTTTGGAATATTTCTCTATGTCTCCAATTCAACCTTGTTTTCTAGCTAGATAAAAAAAAAAGGAAAGATTTTGTTCATGCATCACCACAATGCAAGTCATGGGCCATTAAGAAATTGGAATCACCAAAATCAACATAGTAAGGAAACCACAAGAGGATTATGGTATCACAAAAGTCAAGATATTGGGATATGTCACAGTTGATAGTCGAGGTTCAATGTTGAAAGGAACTTTCAAAAATTCAAAAGGCGTTACAAATCCTACATTATCTCAAATATAAAAAATTCAAGGCAAGGACAAAGAACTATTACAAAACAAGAGCAAATTTCAATAAGACATTGCCAAAAACAAAAATTTCCCAACAAAAAGACATCCACGAATTTATGTTGGTTTTGCTTGTATTCATAACTTTGAAAGGTCAGCCCTAATCTATTTTGAGGTCTAAGAATAAATGAAAGGTAAAGAGGGGCTTATTTGTGGTAAGCTTATGTTGAGAGCTTTTGGATAGTGGAAGCACCCATGATCCTATTTTAGTCATGGAGCAAGAGATTATTTCAAGATCATGTAGTCTAACTAATATATGAAATGGATTTTTTCAATTAATTTTTCCTTCTCAATTTTTACCATAGTCCGACAGATATTTTCAATTAAATGAGTTTTGTTTGATCTATATAATTCGAGTGCCCTAGGACTTTTTAGGGTGTTGAATCCATTTATGCATTCAACAATGTTTTTTAAACAACAAAAAATCACAATCTTGATAGTATCGTCGGATTCCGATGAAAAAGGTCATTTTATCTATAAGTTAGAATATTTCATTTCAAAATGGCCTTCCTCTTATATTGAACATCAAGGTTGCTAGAGGATGCAACAATAATACACAGTTGTAGCACCCTACACCAATAATATTTATGCTATGGAAAGCCCTTGAATTGGTCTACTAATGGTTCCAGTTTTAAATTTGTTTGTTCTAACAGCCCTACATGCATTAGCACTTGAAAGGGAGGTTAGAGATCTTGTATGAGAATGTAAAAAATGTTTCTACACTAATAAATCTGATCTACATTAGTTGCTTGTAACATTCGTTTAATCTTCTAATAGCAACTAGCATAATAAGTGATAGTCGAGACAATACTTCTTCATAATACAACAACATCAACCTATTTGAGGAGATTACATGTGTTTAAAAGACAAACGTCTAGCATACATTACCCACATATTTGAAAACCAACAGCCATTTTGTGGTATATGGTTTCATGGTACAAAGTTTATGCAAATTGCTTATGATGATTAAGGGTGTCTATATTGGCATTTGCAGTTGGCACGTTGTATTTAGTTACAGCATGATATGCTCCATTGTATTTAGTTACAACATGATATGGTCCGTCATTTATTGTATATTGTTCACTAGAAAAGAATTATTTACAAATGATCCCATGCATTCACCTGAAGATTTTCCATTTGGTGGGTTGAGTGACTTAGATATCCATGCATGTGAAGGGAAGGTTGACTTGCACATCTTCTCATGGGGTTGAGTTATGTGCATGGCATAGAGTTGTCCACAAATCTTGTCTAATTTGATTGAATAACTTTTCTAGAGGGGCACATTTGAAGATGTAGTTTTTATTAGTATTTCAGATATTTGACTTGGTTTACCATCAAACCAAGGAGGCCATGATCACAAATGCAAAAACAAAGATCCATAGGAGTGGAAAAACTCAAACCTCTATTGCAAAGGATAACTCATCTTCATTTGGTGGGTTGAGTGACTTAGATATCCATGCATGTGAAGGGAAGGTTGACTTGCACATCTCATGGGGTTGAGTTATGTGCATGGCATAGAGTTGTCCACAAATCTTGTCTAATTTGATTGAATAACTTTTCTAGAGGGGCACATTTGAAGATGTAGTTTTTATTAGTATTTCAGATATTTGACTTGGTTTACCATCAAACCAAGGAGGCCATGATCACAAATGCAAAAACAAAGATCCATAGGAGTGGAAAAACTAAAACAAAAGAAAACTCAAACCTCTATTGCAAAGGATAACTCACCCTCTATGTCATTGTCTCTACCTTTGTTATAGTGCTCCTGTCTTCCTTAACCTAAATTGCATTTAAATTTGAACAAATGAGATAAGTATGAAGCATCAAATGAGTTAAATAAAAAAGGGATAAAACTATATAGTAGTAAACAAGTAAATTCCTTAATACATACCTCCATTGCCATTGCCCACTACACTTTTGGAACTAAACCAAATGACTTGTTTGATTGCTTCCCTCTCACCCACAAAGCCAAAACAAAAGAATAAAAACAAGAAAAATAGAAAAGGAGAGCGCATAAGAAGAAAATATCAAACTACAAATTAGCATGGCCATGCTCGCAAATGTGAAAAAAAAAACAAAAAATGAAAGGAAAATCACAACAATAATCTAAAAACAACAAAACTAATAAAAAGATAAAAAGAAAAGAGAAACCACAGATGGAGACACCAATTTGCAACCCCAAAATGCGTCGATGGCCAACTAATAACGCCCTGCACACCAAAAATATGAGTAATATTAAATACACAATGTTGAGTAACAAGAAAAATATATCAAAATATCTTATAATAATTCCTACTTAGAGACCAACAATATTACGAGTAACCTTATGCACAATTAATTAAACCTAAACCATTGAGAGGGAGGAGAACATTGTATTTGAAACGAGAAAGACCTTGTAATAAATCATAAACAAATTTTGCACAAAAAAGAACTCACCTCTACCTTTGTGTTTACCTTTACACTCTCTCTCTGATAAAGATATTTCAATGGTTTAACTAATGATTCTTCACATTCCATTATCTGCATTGCATTGCACTCAATAAAACATTATGAAAAAAACTAAATACACACAAAACATTGTGAGATATTATGAATAATTTTATGCACTAGAAAGTACAACTTATGTAATGACTAAAAATCATAAACCCTAAATATATAAAGGGGGATGACCGTATATAGGTAAATAGTGGATGATATATGAATATTTGCACCAAAAGAAAACTCACAGGTACCTTTTCTTTTGCATTTTCACTCTACCATAGTCTCCCACTGACAAATACATTTCAACACTTTAGTTAGTGATTCTCCACATTTATATTACCTGTATTACAACGTACGTGGTCAATAATTTGATAGATGACAAATAATGTAAGATGCCTTGAATTTAAGTACAAACAGATGGAACAATACATATCACCTCAATCTTCGCCTTCACCCACTATGCTTGTGTAACCATGGGTTCACCCAATATGCTTGTGTAATCATGGGTTGTTAGGCCCTGGTTTAATTTGCCACATAATATACCAAATAGATGCTTAGATATATTATGAGAAATCATAAACCAAAACAAAATGTCTTATGAGTAATATTATGCAAAAGTACATCTGATGTAATGACCAAAAATCATAATTCCTCAATAAGGAAGGGGGAAGGAGAATAATTGTAATGAAACGAGAAGATATACATGTCTAACCAAAAGAGAACACATTTTTTTTCCTTTTTTCTCCCAAACATTTGCAAGTCTCTCTCGTACAAAAAAAATCTGTAGTTTCCTCAATACTACACACCACCTTGCTTTACCCACATTTGCATAACATTCATTATATAAATAAATCTCAAATATATAATATGCATCTAATTTAAAAATGTGTTTTGTAACAAAGTACAACTCACCCTCTATTTTTGCTTCAAAGCTCTACCTTTGCTATGGTGACTCACATCTCTCTCACGCAAAGAGAACAGTATTTTCACGTGTTCCTTCACCTTTATTAATATATGTCACATCTACATTTCAGCAAACACACATGATACAACGATGAAGCAACATATGAGTTAAATAAAAATGGACATAAAACTATATAATTATGTAGTAACAAACAAGTAAGTTCTCCATACATACCTTGTTCACCTTTATGCATAAATAAGGAAATCCCCCATACATATACATACCTTCTTCACCTTTTCCCATTACACTTGTGAACTATGGATCATCCCTCCACACTACTCAACCCTTAATTTGTATTGCATCTACATTTCAACAAACACACATGATACAATGATAGAGCAACCTATGAATTAAATAAATGAACATAAAACCATAACACCTTTATTAATATATGTCACATCTACATTTCAGCAAACACACATGATACAATGATGAAGCAACATATGAGTTAAATAAAAATGGACATAAAACTATATAATTATGTAGTAACAAACAAGTAAGTTCTCCATACGTACCTTGTTCACCTTTATGCATAAATAAGGAAATCCCCCATACATATACATACCTTCTTCACATTTTCCCATTACACTTGTGAACTATGGATCATCCCTCCACACTACTCAACCCTTAATTTGTATTGCATCTACATTTCAACAAACACACATGATACAATGATAGAGCAACATATGAATTAAATAAATGAACATAAAACCATATAATTATGGTTTTGCCTCTACCTTTGTTATAGTGGTCCTCTGTCTTCATTAACCTACATTGCATTTAAATTCAAACGAAACAAACAAGTATGAAGCACCAAATGAGTTAAATTAAAAAAGGATAAAACTATATACCAGTAAACAAGTAAATTCCTTAATACATACCTCATGAAGCACCAAATGAGTTAAATTAAAAAAGGATAAAACTATATACCAGTAAACAAGCAAATTCCTTAATACATACCTCCATTGCCATTGCCCACTACACTTTTGGAACTAAACCAAATGACTTGTTTGATTGCTTCCCTTTCACCCACAAACTCAAAACAAAAGGACAAAAACAAGAAAAATAAAAAAGGAGAGCGCATAAGAAGAGGAAAAATTTCAAACTACAAATTAGCATGGCCATGCTCACAAATATGAAAAACAAAAAACAAAAAAACGAAACAAAAGGAAAATCAAAATAATAACAAAAAAACTAATAAAAATATAAAAACAAAACAAAACCACCAGACAGAAACACCAATCTGCAACCCCAAAATGCATCGATGGCCAACTAATAACACCCTGCACACCAAAATTATGAGAAGTATTAAATACAAAATTTTGAGTAACATGAAAAAAATCCAAATATCTTATGAGAAATCTTAATTAAAGACCAACAATATTATGAGTAACCTTATTCACAAGATTATGAGTAACCTTATAAACAATTAATCAAACCTAAATCATTAAGAGGGAGGGGAATGTTGTATTCGAAAGGAGAAAGACCGCATAAAAAATCATAAACAGAGTTTGCACAAAAAAGAACTCACCTCTACCTTTGTCCTTACCTTTACACTCTACTACAATCTCTATGTAATAAAGATATTTCAGTAGTTTAACTAGTGATTCTCCACATTCTATTATCTGCATTGCATTGCACTCAATAAGACATTATGAAAAATACTAAATACATACAAAATGTTGTGAGATACTATGAATAATTTTATGCACTAGAAAATACAACTTATGTAAAGACTAAAAATCATAAACCCTAAATAGATAACAAGGGATACAGGATGATAGTATATAGGTAAATAACGCATGATATATGAATATTTGCACCAAAATAAAACTAACACATACCTTTGCCTCTACCTTTGCACTCTACCACAATCCCCCACTCACAAATACATTTCAACACTTTAGTTAGTGATTCCCCATATTTAGACCACCTGCATTACAACATATGTGGTAAATAATTAGATAGATAAAAAATAATGTAAGATGCCTTGAATTTAAGTACACATAGATGGAACCATACATATCACCTCAATCTATGCCTTCACCCACTATGCTTGTGTAACCATGGGTTCACCCAGTGTGCTGGGGTAATCATGGGTTGTTAGGACCTGGTTTAAGTTGCCACACAATGTATCAAACAGAGGCGTAGATATATTATGAGAAATCATAAACCAAAACAAAATGTCTTACGAGTAATATTATGCAAAAAATACATCTTATGTAATGCCCAAAAATCATAATTTCTCAAGAAGGGGGAAGGAGAACGATTGTAATGAAACGAGAAGATATCCACGTCTAACCAAAAGAGAACATTTTTTTCCTTTGTCCTCCTAAACATTTGCAAGTCTCTCTCATACAAAAAAAATCAAAGTTTCCTCGATACTACACACCACCTTGCTTTAACCCACATTTGCATAACACTCATTATATAAATAAATCTCAAATAATATAATATCCATCTAATTTAAAAATGAGTTTTGTAACAAAATATAACTCACCCTCTATCTTTGTTTCAGAGGTCTACCTTTGCTATGGTAACTCATTTCTTTCTCACGCAAAGAGAATAGTAGTTTCATGTGTTCCTTCACCTTTCTTAATCTATGTCACATCTACATTTCAACAAACACACATGATACAATGATGAAGCAACAAATGAGTTAAATAAAAATGGAAATAAAACTATATAATCATGTAGTGGTGACTCACGTCTCTCTCACACAAAGAGAATAGTAGTTTCATGTGTTCCTTCACCTTTCTTAATCTATGTCACATCTACATTTCAACAAACACACATGATACAATGATGAAGCAACAAATGAGTTAAATAAAAATGGAAATAAAACTATATAATTATGTAGTAACAAACAAGTAAGTTCCCCATACATACATTTGTTCACCTTTATGCATAAACAAGGAAATCCCCCATACATATACATACATTCTTCACCTTTTCCCATTACACTTGTGAACAATGGATCATCCCTCCACACTACTCAACCCTTAATTTGTATTGCATCTACATTTCAACAAACACGCATGATACAATGATGGAGCAACATATGAGTTAAATAAATGAACATAAAACCATATAACTATGGTTTTGCATCTACCTTTGTTATAGTAGTGCTCCTCTATCTTCCTTAACCTACATTGCATTTAAATTTAAATGCATGAGATAAGTATAAAGCACCAAACGAGTTAACAAAAAAAAAAAAACTATATACCAATAAACAAGTAAATTCCTTAATACATACCTCCATTCCCCACTACACTTTTGGCACTAAACCAAAGCACCAAATGAGTTAAAACAAAAACAAAAAAACTATATACCAATAAACAAGTAAATTCCTTAATACATACCTCCATTCCCCACTACACTTTTAGAACTAAACCAAATGAGTTTTTTGATTGCTTCCCTCTCACCCACAATAAATATAAAATAATAATAATAAAATAAAAAAAAGGAGAGCGTATAAGAAGAAAAAAAACAAACTACAAATTAGCATGGCCATGCTCACAAATGTGAAAAACAACAAAATAAACAAAACAACAAGAAAACACCACAATAACAAAAACAATAAAACTAATAAAAAGATTAAAAGAAAAAAACAATAGATGGAGACACCAATCTGCAACCCCAAAATGCATCGATGGCCAACTAATAACTACCTGCACACAAAATTATGAGTAATATTAAATACACAATGTTGAGTAACAGGAAAAAATTATCAAAATATCTTATGAGAAATCTTAATTAGAAACCAACAATATTATGAGTAACCTTATGCACAAGATTATGAGTAACCCTATGCACAATTAATCAAACCTAAATCGTTAAGAGGGAGGAGAACATTGTATTTGAAAGGAGAAACACTTCGCAACAAATCATAAACAAACTTTGCACAAAAAATAACTCACCCCCACCTGTGTCTTTACCTTTACACTCTACTAGTGATTCTTCACATTCCATTATCTGCATTGCATTTCACTCAATAAGACATTATGAAAAAAACTAAATACACACAAAATGTTGTGAAATATTATGAATATTTTATGCACTAGAAAGTACAACTTATCTAAAGACTAAAAATCATAAACCCTAAATAGATAACGAGAGATGATGGTATATTAAGTAAATAGTGGATGATATATGAATATTTGCACCAAAATAAAACTCACACATACCTTTGCCTCTGCCTTTGCACTCTACCACACTTTCCCACTCATAAATACATTTCAACACTTTAGTTAGTGATTCTCCACATTTAAATTACCTGCATTACAATGTACGTGATCAATAAGTAGATAGATGTCAAGTAATGTAGGATGCCTTGAATTTAAGTACACGCAAATGGAACCATACATATCACCTCAATCTTCGCCTTCACCCACTATGCTTGTGTAGCCATGGGTTCACCCAGTATGCTTGTGTAATCATGGGTTGTTAGGACCCGGTTTAAGTTGCCACACAATGTACCAAACAGATGCTTAGATATATTATGAGAAATTATAAACCAAAACAAAATGTCTTATGAGTAATATTATGCAAAAATACATCTTATGTAACGCCCAAAAATCATAATTCCTCAATAAGGAAGAGGGCAAAAAAACAATTGTAATGAAACGAGAAGATATCCATGCCTAAACAAAAGAGAACACACTTTCTTCCCTTGTTCTACTAAACATTTGCAAGTTGCTCTCATACAAACAAAAAATGTAGTTTCCTGGATACTACGCACCACCTTGCTTTACCCATGTTTGCATAACACTCGTTATATAAATAAATATCAAATAATATAATGGGTGTCTAATTTAAAAATGAGTTTGTAACAAAATATAACTCACCCTCTATCTTTGCTTCAAAGGTCTACCTTTGCTATGGTGACTCACATTTTTCTCACGCAAAGAGAATAGTAGTTCCACATGTTCCTTCACCTTTCTTAATCTATGTCACATCTACATTTCAACAAACACGCGTGATAAAATGATGAAGCAACATATGAGTTAAATAAAATGGACATAAAACTATATACCTGTGTAGTAACAAACAAGTTCATTCCTCATACATACCTTGTTCACCTTTATGCGATACATATAACCTTCATCATACATACATACCTTGTTCACCTTTATGCCATACATATAACCTTCTTCACCTTTGCCCATTACATTTGTGAACTATGGATCATCCCTTCACACTATTCAAACGTTAATTTGTATTGCATCTATATTTCAACAAACACACATGATACAATGATGGGGCAACAAATGATGGACATAAAATCATATAATTATGGTTTTGCCTCTACTTTTGTTATAGTGCTCCTTTGTCTTCCTTAACCTACATCGCATTTAAATTTAAGCAAATGAGATAAGTATGAAGCACCAAATGAGTTAAATTTAAAAAGTATAAAACTATATACCAGTCAACAAGTAAATTACTTAATACATACCTCCATTGCCATTGCCCACTACACTTTTGGAACTAAATCAAATGACTTGTTTGATTGTTTCCCTCTCACCCGCAAACCCAAAACAAAAGAACAAAAATAAGAAAAATAGCAAAGAAGAGTGCATAAGAAGAAAAAAATATCAAACTACAAATTAGCATGGCCATGCTAACAAATGTGAAAAAAATAAAAATAAACAAAACAAAAGGAAAATCACAACAATAACAAAAAACAACAAAACTAATTAAAAGATAAAAATAAATGAAAAACAACAGATGGAGACACCAATCTGCAACCCCAAAATGCATCTATGGCCAACTATTAACACCCTGCACACCAAAAATATGAGTAATATTAAATACACAATGTTGAGTAACATGAAAAAAATATCAAAATATCTTATGAGAAATCTTAATTAGAGAACAACAATATTATGAGTAACCTTATGCACAAGATAATGAGTAACCTTATGCACAACTAATCAAACCTAAATCGTTAAGAGAGAGGAGAACGTTGTATTTGAAAGAAGAGGTAAATCGTTAAGAGGGAGGAAAATGTTGTATTTGAAAGGAGAAATACCTCGTAACAAATCATCAACAAATTTTGCACAAAAAACTCACCTCTACCTTTGTCTTTACCTTTATCTCTCTGATAAAGATATTTTCGTAGCTTAACGTGTGATTCTTCACATTCCATTATCTGCGTTGCATTGCACTCAATAAGACATTAAGAATAAAAACTAAATACACACAAAATGTTGTGAGATATTATGAATAATTTTATGCACTAGAAAGTACAACTTATGTAAAGACTGAATATCATAAACCCTAAATAAATAACGAGGGATGATCGTATATAGGTAAATACATTTCAACACTTTAGTTAGTGATTCTCCACATTTACATTATGTACATTACAACGTACATGGTCAACAATTAGATAGATGACAAATAATGTAAGATGCCTTGAATTTAAGTGCACACAGATGGAACCATATACATCACCTCAATCTTCGCCTTCACCCACTATGCTTGTGTAACCATGGGTTCACCTAGTATCCTTGTGTAATCATGGGTTGTTAGGACCTGGTTTAAGTTGCCACACAATGTACCAAACAAATGCTTAGATATATTATGAGAAATCATAAACCAAAACAAAATGTCTTATGAGTAATATTATGCAAAAGTACATCTTCTGTGATGACCAAAAAACATAACTCTTCAATAACGAAGGGGAAGGAGAACGATTTTAATGAAATGAGAAGATATCCATGTCTAACCAAAAGAGAATACACTTTTTTCCTTTGTTCTCCTAAACATTTGCAAGTCTTTCTCATACTACGCACCACCTCGCTTTACCCAAATTTGCATAACACTCATTATAAAAATAAATCTGAAATAATATAATTTGTATCTAATTTAAAAATGAGTTTTGTAACAAATAATAACTCACCCTTTATCTTTTCTTCAAAGGTCTACTTTTGCTATAGTGGCTCACATCTCTCTCACGCAAAGAGAATAGTAGTTTCACGTGTTCCTTCACCTTTCTTAATCTATGTCACATCTACATTTCAACAAACATACATGATACAACAATGAAGCAACATATGAGTTAAATAAAAATGGACATAAAACTATAATTATGTATAATTATGTATTAACAAACAAGTAAGTTCCCACACACCTTGTTCACCTTTATACATAAATCCCCCATACATATACATACCTTCTTCACCTTTGCCCATTACACTTGTGAACTATGGATCATCCCTCCACGCTATTCAACCCTTAATTTGTATTGCATCTACATTTCAACAAACACACATGATACAATGATGGAGCACATATGAGTTAAATAAAAATGGACATAAAACCATATAATTATGGTTTTGCCTCTACCTTTTGTTATAGTGCTCCTCTATCTTCCTTAACTTACATTGCATTTAAATTCAAACAAAACAAATAAGTATGAAGCACTAAAAGAGTTAAATTAAAAAAGGATAAAACTATATTCCAGTAAACAAGTAAATTCCTTGATACATACCTCCATTGGCATTGCCCACAACACTTTGGGAACTAAACCAAATGACTTGTTTGATTGCTTCCCTCTCACCCACAAACCCAAAAGAAAAGAACAAAAACAAGAAAAATGGAAAAGGAGAGAGCATAAGACAAAAAATATCAAACTACAAATTAGCATGGCCATGCTCACAAATGTAAAAAAAAAGAAGCAAAAAACAACAAAACTACTAAAAATATAAGAAGAAAAGAGAAACAACAAACGGAGGCACTAATTTGCAACCCCAAAATGCGTCAATGGCCGACTAATAATACCCTGCACACCAAACATATGAGTAATATTAAATACACAATATTGAGTAACATGAAAAAAATATCAAAATATCTTATGAGAAATTTTAATTAGAAACCAACAATATTATGAGTAACCTTATGCACAAGATTATGAGTAACCTTATTTACAATAGGAGAACATTGTATTTTGAAAGGAGAAATACCTCGTAACAAATCATAAATAGATTTTGCACAAAAAAGAACTCACCTCTACCTTTGTCTTTACCTTTACACTCTACTACAATCTCTCTCTGATAAATATATTTCAGTAGTTTGACTAGTGATTCTTCACATCAAATTATCTGCATTGCATTGCACTCAATAAGACATTATGAAAAAAACTAAATACACACAAAATGTTGTGAGATATTATGAATAATTTTATGCACTATAAAGTACAATCTATGTAAAGAATAAAAATCATAAACCTTAAATAAATAACAAGGGATGATCGTATATTGGTAATAGTGGAAGATATATGAATATTTGCTCCAAAAGAAAACTCACACATACCTTTGCCTCTCCCTTTGCACTCTACCACAATCTCCCACTCACAAATACATTTCGACACTTTAGTTAGTGATTCTCCACATTTACATTACCTGCATTACAACGTACATGGTCAATAATTAGATAGATCACAAATAACGTAAGATGCCTTGAATTTAAGTACAAGGAAGATGGAACCATGTATATCACCTCAATCTTCGCCTTCACCCACTATTCTTGTGTAACCATGGGTTCACCCAGCATGCTCATGTAATCATGGGTTGTTAGGACCTAGTTTAAGTTGCCACACAATGTACCAAATAGATAATTAATATATAATGAGAAATCAAAAACCAAAACAAAATGTCTTATGAGCAATATTATGCAAAAGTACATCTTATGTAATGCCCAAAAATCATAATTCCTCGATAAGGAAGGGGGAAGGAGAACGATTGTAATGAAACGAGAAGATATCCATGTTTAACCAAAAGAGAACACACTTTTTTCCTTTGTTCTCCTTCCATTTGCAAGTCCCTCCCATACAAAAAAATTATGTAGTTTCCTCAACACTATGCACCACCTTGCTTTACCCACATTTGCATAACATTCATTATATAAATAAATCTCAAATAATATAATATGCATCTAATTTAAAAATGAGTTTTGTAACAAAATATAACTCACCCTCTATCTTTGCTTCAAAGGTATACCTTCTATGGTGATTCACATCTCTCTCGCGCTAAGAGAATAGTAGTTTCACGTGTTCTTTCACCTTTCTTAATTTATGTCATATCTACATTTCAACAAACACACAAGATACAATGATGAAGTAACATATGAGTTAAATAAAAATGGACATAAAACTATATAATTATTTAGTAAGAAAACAAGTAAGTTCCCCATACATACCTTGTTCACCTTTATGCATAAACAAGCAAACCCCCAATACATATACATACCTTCTTCACCTTTGTCCATTACACTTGCGAACTATGGATCATTCCTCCACACTATTC